>CANXYC010601646.1:0-13970 GCA_948193065.1 Aleurites moluccanus | reverse complement strand
ATGAATTCCATTTAAGTTAAACAATATTGAGTTTGTTAGTTTAATGTGTTAGGTTGATGCAATTTGAAAGGTAAAGTTTGAATATGGTTTAATGGTATAAGTAATGGAAATGTATAGGTTTAGATATGTAAAAGATGATTAATATAAGTACTTGAAAGGTGAACTTAAATAATGGTGTATGTTTGATATGAAATGGAGAACTGAGTGTATATGAGTTTTTAATATAGTATATAAGTGATGAATATGTGAAATGTAGGTCAAATGTGGTGATAGAATGTGTTTATTGCATAAAGGATTAGAAAAAGGGTAAATTGTGCAATGTGAGATTGATAGTGTATAATATGTATGTTTGATATCTATTTATGTGAATAACATATTTTGTGATGTTTTTACATCTTACCGGAGTGTTATATGTGAAAATAGATGAACCGTCAAGTACTCCAACTTGGAGTGTCGGACGGCAGGCCGATTAGGGCTCGAGAGCAGTGGATTGGGAGACAAAGTGGTTAAATTGCTATAAAGGTGAGTCTATATGTATAATCATGCATAATTTGTATCATATATCATATGAAAAGTCATTTGGACTGATAAACCAGCATTTGTTAACTTAAAGTACCTAAAGTGCATATTGGCCCGTAAATAAGCCCACTGAAATGGCCTAAAATAACCTAAACTTTGTTTGTCCATAAAATGAAATCCAGAAAGCTAATTGAGCTAGCACTTGGCCCAATCTTCTAGTCTTAACCTAAGCTTTAAAACGGTACCTCATAGTCCACCTAAATCCTTTGGTAACATACTTAACCATAAACTACTAAAAAATCCCAAAACGGACCCGTAACGGCGAGTGTCAGTTGCGGCAGTACAACTAGGCCCTGCCGGCATTTTTTTGACATTACCCAAATTTATTCTATTTTTCATTATATATATTTATATGATTATTCTACAGCTGTATGAGTTATATTTATACTATTTATATTGTTATATGGAGACACATATATATGGTATTATAACAGGGCTACCTCGATGGTGTAGCGGGTAATTCCATCGACCATGTGCACACTAGTTTTTACATGGCCCTAGCTAGAGGGGGAGGATGTTCTCTAGCCGTAAGAGCCAATCACTCTTACGTATAGTGGATTAAGCACAAGATAGTGCTGAAGTTACAGTATTAAGAATAATTGTGCTATATCAGTACAATTGTACTTTTCATTTGACCCAATCCTATTATATCATATGTGTGTTGACTCGTACACTGGATACTTGATATTTCTTCACTTGTTATCATATATTAATAATTACATGAATACTTATGTGAATATGTATCTGGATACTTATATGGATATGTATCTGGATACTTACATGGATTCTTATATAAATATTGATACAAATACTTATATGGATACTTATACAAATACTTTTATTACCATTTACTTGTTATATTATATGATTCTATAGGCCATACATGAGCAACCATGATATTATGAACATCTACTGCATTTTTATACATATGGATTCACTGAGTACTTTTATACTCACTCCCTTCAGTGGTTATCATTTTCAGGTCTGCAGTGAGGCCCGAATTCCATTGGCATCTTCTATTCCCGCCTTGGAATTGCACTACTTGAAATATGTAAAATTCAAGTCCCAAATGTATACGTAAATAATTGTACAGGATAGAGGTTCCATGGTACTGCAATCTAAGGAGTAGCATGTTTATGTATGTGATTGCATTTATATGGTTTTGTATATATAGTGATGTTATGGATGGATATAGTATGATATAAAAATATTTATATTAACTTTATATTGAAAATCCAGAGGGATCATTGATGAGTATTGGTGATATATATATTGGAAGTGTTTATTTGTATGTTTTATAGCTGGGCATAGCCATATTTTAGAGGAGATGCTGTCAAAATTTCAACAGCATCATTAAGCTATTTAAGCTTATTTAGTGTATTGATTCCCATTTCATGTAGTAATTAGGTTCTTTGTGATACTGGTAGCTAAGGCAACACCCGTACCCTAGGACCGTCGCGGCTCCCAGGTTGGGTTGTGACAAAGGATTTCAAGGAATTTGGAAAGGGAAGTTTCGGCCATATCATATCATCCAAGGTAACCAAGTCATTTGTTTAATTTTATTGATTAATTATATGTTATTTAGGTTGAATTTGATGGGTTTGTAGTTAGATTGCATCAATTGATGCTAATTATTAGAAATCCCTAATTTGCCTAGCTAATTTGAAGTTGTAAGAAAGGGTTTGATGATTTAGTATTTGATTTTGTTAATTGATGCTAGAATAGGTTAATTGGATGTGAATAGGTGATTAATTGATGGTTTATTTGATGTATAATTGAAGTTTGGATCAAAGTGTTCTATATAGCTTAATTGGAGAATTTGGTTGGAAATCGAGTTTCCAAAGCTATTTGAAGCATTAAGTGAGTCTATTTTGTATCAAATATCATGCCTAATTGATTGAATTGATGATTGGAAACCATATGTAAAATCTGCATGTTGGCCAAACCCACCATCACTATTCATTGCCTTGGTTTTCTTTGAATTTTGCCTTGAATTCCCATGCCAATTTGATCCATTTTGATGTTGTTTAATTGTGTTTCTTTGATGCCTATATCATTGTTGATAATGTAGCTTGTTGTTGATTGAATTGGGCAAGTCAATTTTTCACCCTAACCTAACCTATTGGCTTGCCATTGTATGCCCACCATGTGTTTGATAAAATGCCTAGTTCATTTGCCTTTAGACTATTGCTTTGTATTCCATAGGCCTACCATTTGAATGCCATTATCGCTAGCGACGTTGGCATGCCAATTGGTCCGCCGATTTTCCTTGCCGAACCAACTTTTGTTCCATACCTTTGTTGTTTGCCATAGCCTTTATCCTTGATTGTACATCGTATATTGCAATGCCATTTGTTTAATTGCTATTTGATTTGAAAGATATTGAGTTTATTGACAGTGCTAATACCATTATTGCATTATGGTGTCTATTGACATGTTATCCATTTATATTGACCTAAATGTGGTTTGACAGAGCTGCCGCACTGACATGGTAGTGGGTACATACTGTCAGCAATGTGCACATTGATATTGATGCCCTAGTTGGGAAGGGTTATTGGTCCCGGCCATAGGACCTGATCAATCTTATGCCTATTTGATATGTGATCGGCTGTGTGATTACATAGTCTACGTGTTTAAGGGCCTTATATCTGTCTTACCATATGATTCCATGACTTGATATGACCATTGATATTCCTATTGATTTATGATTCTGATTCTGTAAACCTACGTCATTGATGCTGTACCATTATTCCTTATCATGTGTATATCATTGTTACAACCTATATTTCATTGATGATGCATATAGATTCATTGAGTATCATATATACTCACCCTTTATTTGTTTACCCATTTTAGGAGAGAAATAGGCTGCAGAATCCTGTCATCTATCTTCCGAGGATTTCTGCTACAATCATTGATGTATATTTTCTATATTTCTGTATTTTGGTGTTCATTATCTAGCTGCTCTATGGGGTGTGTATGGGTTAGCTAGGAGATGAACATGTATATATGATGTTTGATGATATATGAGTTATATGATGTTTATATGGTATGATTTATGGACTGTTACAGTCAATTGCAGAAATTTACAAAATGAATGACAGAATAACAGAATGAATGATAACTAACTAAAATGAATAATATATTGTGGTTTATAGATTGTGCATGTGATACTGGGTTCGACGGGTACCGGTCGCCATTGGCATCTCCCGTGCCCTAGGACCATCGCGATCCGGAAACAGGTTGTGACAGTTATTGGTTTGGGATCATCGAAATAACTAAAAATAATTTTTGAGACACAATTAGAATGCATTTATGATACTGTCCCAGAAAATATCGGTGTTAATTACACTGCCGGAGAAATAGCTGTCCGGTCGACAGATGAATTTCTAATTCAGACCAAGGGTTAAAAAATCATTTATGTGTAATTATGGTAAAAAGAAAGAGGTGAAAAATATTTAGGAATACAAAAAAATTAAGTAATGGCAAAATCGTTAATAAGTTGAACTTTAGGGGTATTGTGGGAAATCAACTGTCTGAATTTTAGAATAGCTCTGAAAGTATTTTTATAATATAGTATAGATAAAAATAAGCTATTTCAGTTCCCACTTTGAAATCTAATTATCAACATAATTATCATAATAAATTACAGAAGAAGTTGGGTCAAAGTATGATTAATGGATAGTTTAATGACTCAAATATAATTTGCCATTTTAACTTACTATATAAGCATGCCTTAATAGATTTTTTTGGCCATTTCTCTTCTTCCATCTAGCTTGGCATAAACTTTACTCTCAATTTTTCCACCAAACTAGTTTTGCAAAATCAAAGAAAACCTTGATCAAACCTTTAATCTATTGATTTCCAACCTTGATTTGCTCAGAAAATCAAGAAATTTCAAGAACCATTGACTTGTAGATTTCAGCTCAATCTTCATCTTAAGGTAAGGAAGTGATTTGTTTAGTTTTATGTTTAATTTAGATGTTTTAGATGAGGAATTAGATGGGTTTTGTGATTAATTACATCAATTGATGCATTTGATGAGTTTTTCCCAAATCCAAACCCTAATTCAAAGTTGTATGATTTGAATTTTTGATTTAGTATTAGTTATTACAATATATTAATTGGAGGCTAATGGATGAATTATTTGTGGTTGGTTTGGTGTTGAAAATCAAAAAGTGAAATATTGCCTATTTTGCCTACTTTGAAGGAGTTGGTGGCAAATCAATTTTGATAACTTATTTGGAGTGCTAGGTGAGTTTAATATGCATAGTTTATCATGTCTAATACATTGATTTGATGATTGAAATCCATTCCTAAAAACTTAATGTTGGCCGAACCACATTTGCCTTAATTTTTGCCTTGTTTTTCCTTTGATTTTCCATGTCATTTTGATTTCTTTGATTGTGTTTATTGTTGGCAAATTAATGTTTGTTGTGTTACCTATAATGTGAGATTTTTTTGATAGCATAGGCAATGTCAATGTTGCACCATAACCTAGCCAATTTATCTATCCATTGTTGCACACCAAGTGTTCGATGAAATGCCTAGTTCAAAATCTATAAGCCTACCATTAATTTCTTCCATAGGCCTACCATTTGAATGATATCGTTGCCAGCTCAATTGACATGCCAATTGAGCCAATTTCTTGACTTTTTTTGTCCAACTTTTGATTCATCATAATGTTAATTGTTAATCATAATACTATTGTTATTTGATTCATTTTTTGCTTATTCGTTGTTAAATCGCAGTCTCATTTGATTATTCATAAGTTACTGCTACTTGATGAGATTATCATTGTATATTGATATTGATTGACTTATTCTATGATCTTATTGCTTCCGATGAGATTTGTATCACATCCTAATTTTGAAATATGATGGTCCTAGGATATAGGAACAACATAAGGCTACCGACACCCATAGCACCCTTCTATAACTTGTAAATATCACCTGCTATAACATATCTATATCCATATAATCAGTCTATCTGTCATCATCTATGATCATATCTAATCTCAACACATCTTATATATATTAAATATCAGTAACTAATAATATTACAGATCGTACTAAATATAGTCATCCCAATAATTTACATATCTAAGGAGCATCTAAAATATATACAAGGAATATATACAAGTTCAATATTTACATTATTATAACAAAGTTAGATCCACTTATGAAGAAATCTTGGACCAACTCTATTCCTGACCTGAAAAGATAAAACCACTAAAAGGGTGAGTATTTTCAAACTTAGTGAGTCAATATATATATTATCATACATTAAGTTGGGTAGAAAACAATAAATGAACAGTATTTACAATTGACACATGGATAGCATATCAAAGGACCAAATCAAGGGAAATAGTTTATAGAGATCAAATATAGATGTATAGGCACTAGGAAAAATAATAACCATATATATATAACAGATACCGGGCTATGAAATGCATATCATTATCAATATAACATGTAAATAGCATAAGGTGAACCAGACCCTATGGCTAGGACCATAACCCTTCCTAGCTAGGGTATCAGTAGAATTTCATTATGCACAATGCTGATAGTATTTACCCACTACCCCGTCAGTAAGATAGCTCTGTCATACAAACATTACAATATGTTAAAGATAGTAAATAAGATATCAAATAGGCAAGAGAATCAGCAAGGCTCAATTTCTGTAACTTTAGCTCATTTGAGCTGTTTAGGTAAGTAAACATATATAGGATCATTATCCTTAACAAAGGAATATTATATTATAGGCAAAATTCCAAAAAAGTCATTTAGGATACAAGTTCAAAATATATCAAGAAGACACATTTATACTAGTGACAAAGAAAGTCACCCATTTTAGCAAATTTGATAACAATTAGTTTCTTAAGGAAATGAACAAATGTCATTTCGTCGAGCACTTGGTGTACACCACTTTAGGACTAAATAAATATAGTTTTGGGACATATTGATCAAAAGCCAAAGTTCATAATTCAAGCCCCAATGGCAACAAATACAAAGGCATTATCAAACAGAGTTTATATACATCAATAAATAACACAATCGGAGCTTGAATTCAAGGAAAATTCAAAGGAAACTCAAATGAAACACTTTGGCTAAAAAGTTGCAGGAATTTAAATGGATTCAAATTGATCAAAGAAAGGTTTAAACATGCATAGTAATATACATATAACTCACCATAACGGACAATTCGATCTTTTACGCGATAAAATGTCGATTTGCCTATAACAGGCAAAAGTAGTATTCTTCGGTTTCCATCTATTCTACCATCAATTTTACCACATATTTAGCCCTAAATGGATTCTAACTAACATATTTAAATATTAATTAGAATTATGGAATCCTATACAAAAAATACATTTCAAACATAAAACTAGTTTTACGTTTTCTCCAATTTCGATCCAATCTTGAAATCTATCGATTTAATCATGTTTATAATCATTTATATAGCTTAAATGAATCAAAAGAATGAAGAAAAAATCATCCTCACCTGAATTATTCAAGTGGCCAAAATTTAGATTTGGAATTTCATCAATTTCTAGCTTGAATTTCTTGGAATTTTCGATGGAAACTAGCTTAATCGGTAGTTTAACCAAGTTTTCTATCGATTTTGCTTGAAGTATGGATGAAATTGGTGGTGTTTTGGAGGAGGAGAGTTTTAGCTGATTGGCTATGGAAGATGGAGGAAAATTTTCTATTTAATGAAGAATTGGAACATATTTATATGAATTAACTTTCAACTAATTCGATTTTCCCTCCGACACTTCTCGTATTCTCATTTTGAACCCGAAACTTATAATTATTTATCTTTTTATCCCATTTCAATTATGAAATAATATTTCTTATATTTCTCCAGCTTACAAGTCTAATGGTGATATTAAAAATTTAAAATTTTGAACCCATTCGTTAATTTAAAATGTCGACATGCTTACCTATCCACGGGGTCAATTTTTAGCAATTTGTTAAATCGCACAAGTATGGTGTTCTAATGTCTAAACTAACTTTATTCAACATATATTCAAGGTCATATAAATGAAATTTGAGGGTGTTACACTAGGAGACATCAAATATAGATGTATAAGGACTAGGAGAAATAATAACCATGTATATATAACAGATACTAGGCCATGAAACACATATCATTATCAAATATAGAATAAATCAAAGGAAATGGTTTATAGACATCAAATATAGATGTATAGGCAATAGGAGAAATAATAACCATATATATATATATATATATAATAGATACTAGGCCATGAAACACATATCATTATCAATATAACATGTAAATAGCATAAGGTGGACCAGACCCTATAGCTAGGACCATAACCCTTCCTAGCTAGGGTATTACTGGAATTTCATTATGTACAATGCTGATGATATTTAACCATTACCCCATCAGTAAGGTAGCTCTATCATACAAATATTAGAATATGTTAAAGATAGCAAATAAGATATCAAATAGGCAAGAGAATTAGCGAGGCTCAATTTCTGTAACTTTAGCTCATTTGAGCTGTTTAGGCAAATAAACACATATAGGATGTAATACCCTATATATATGCATATCATATTTTTGTGAAATAAATTCTCATTATTTGGATTAAAATTATCAAAATGGCTAATGATAATTTTAGAAACTCAGTTAGAGTGAAAACGAGAAACTTTTTTGAAAATTATCGGTACCGAAATCGCTGCCGTAAAAATAGCAGTACGATCGACGGATGAATTTCTGATCTTGGCAAGAGGATAAATGATAATGTATATTTATGTGTAAATACAGTAAAAATAAAGATGAGAAAAATATTTAAGAACACTGATAAAGTAACCAATGGCAAAACCGTAAATAAAGGGAACTTTGAGGGTATAGTAGAATTTTGACAGTCTGAGTTTCAGAACGGCTCTGAAACTATTTTTATTAATTAGTATTAATAAAAATAAGATGTTTGAACATTCACTTTGAAATCCAATTCCCGATAGAATTGTCAGAATAAATTACCGAGCGAAAATGTATCAAAAGCAAATTAAGGAAAGTTGGAGGACCAAAACTGAAATTTGCCATTTTTATCTTACTATATAAGTAAGACTTAGAATTTTTTTTTCCCATTTTTCTCTTCTTCATCTGTGACTTTCATTTCAAATTTCCAATTGATTTTTCTTTGATTTTGTGAAGAGAAATTGTTGGAAACTTGAAATAAACACCATGCAAACCATTATCCACCAGATTAAATCATAGAAAATCAAGAAAAATTCAAGAACACCAATATTGGAATTTCAGCCATTTTGAAGATTTTAGGTAAATTATTTATTTGTTTGTTTTTATGGTTTAATTAGGTTAATTAGATGTTGGTAGGATTGGGTAAATGGTTTAATTGTATCAATTGATGTATTAAACAATTTTCCCCAATTTTCAAACCCTAAAGTGAAGTTGTGTGATATGATTTTGTGTATATAAATTAGGATGTGTAAATTGAGTATAGAATAAGTCAATTGGATATTTATTGGTGATTAATTGATGTTTACATTATTGTAGAAAATTCGGTTGGAAAAAGTTGCCGATTTTTGCCTATTGTGAGGAATTGAGGAATTGGGTGGCAAGGCAATTTTGCTAGGTAATTTGGAGGGCTATGTGAGTCTTTTATGCATCAATTGTTATGCCTAAATTGCTAGAATGCAAATTGAAATTCATTTGTGAAACCCCTAAAGTGGCCACTTTAGGGCAAAATGCCTAATTTTTGGTTCTTGCTTTTGGCTTGTTTTTCCTTGCCTATTTGATTCAATTGTTGAAGATTATTGAGTTGTTTTTGTTGCCTATGGAATTGCTTCCATGTGGATGTTTATTGATAATCGGGGCAATGTCAATGTTACACCAAAACCATGCCGAAAAATTCGTAGGCCAATCATTTGAATGCCACTATCGCCAGCGACAATGGCATGCCAATTGCGTCAACTTTTTGGCCGAAAATGACCAATTTATATTTGTTCCCATTATTGGTTGTTAGACCTTTGGTCATCCTTTAATGGATTATTATTGATGTCTTATTGACTTTATTGTCATTAAATTGAGTACTAATGAGTTATTAATACTTGTCGATGCCATTATTTGAAATGGTATCTATTGATTTGTTTATTGCTTCTATTGACTCCGAGGTGATTTGACAGAGCTGCCGTTTCGACAAGATAGTGAGTTCATGCTATTGGCTTTGTGTACATTGTATTGATTGATACCATGTACTAGAAAGGGATGTCCTAGTCATAAGACCTGTACAGTCTTATGTTCATATATATATATATATATATATATAGTGATTTGTGCTTGACACATTTTTATGCGTTTCATGGCTCTATATCTGTCATTTCCATCTCATTCATGTGATACTAATTCTATTGGTATGATTGTTTACTTACAGTCATATTCTATAATTGCTTCTATATTTATAAAGACTCTGAGTATATTGATCCATTTATTTTATTTGCCTACTGCTTATTGATATTCCATTATCTGCTATTTGTTGATGCATATTAGATTCCCTGAGTATCATATATACTCACTCTCTCTGTTTACCCTCTCAGGTGCAGAGCAGGAGGCAGATATCCCAGCTCTTTTGGCTCTCTGTGGATTCTACAGATCTTGTGTCACTGTAATATTATGAACACTGTATTTCATATCATAGCTGCTCCATGGGTTTTATATGGTATAGTTAGAGTATGAACATTGTATGTATGGGAATATTGGAGATTATTAATGATATGATTATGGTATTTACAGAAAGTGATAGAATGAATAGTGCATATGTGTAGTGTATGGTTGTATACTGTTATGTGATTGATAATGAGTTTATATGTTTCCGCTGCGATATCGTGAAAGCATGATAATGATTGATGGGTTCTATAGGTGTCGGTCACCTCGGCATCTCCCGCACCCTAGGACCGTCGCGATTCGAAAATGGGTCATGACAGAGGTGGTATCAGAGCACTAGGTTATAGATATTAGAGCTCTGTGTTTATAGATAATAGAGCATAGGTTATAGAGGAATAGTAAATAAGTACAGTATGTGTAGAGTTAAGTATACCATGGAGCATAGAAATTCCTATATCGTCATTTGTTATATTCGTCAAATATATATAAGCATTTTGTGTATTTGTAATATACTGAGTACGTGTTCTATTTTTTTGACAGTTCATAGAGATGTCTGACGGAGGAGACAGAGATACTAGAGAGGCAGAGGTAGCCTCTAATGAGTCTCTAGTCAGGGAAGTTTCTATTTCTGAGGGACCATCTGGATCTCGACGGACTACAGGGGATATAGAGAGGAGTGACGACCCCCGGAGATATGAGATAATGAGGGGATGATGGATCTGCGTAGGGAACTGGCAGAATTGAGGCGGGAACGACAGAATGTACTGCCACCTCCAGTACTAGCAGCAGTGCCACCCTCCGTTGCACCTGCTGCAGTACCAGTTGCTCCAGCTCTTGTACAACCAGTTGTGGTTCTTAGAGAGCCTATTGTACAGGGAGGCCGCCGAGTAATTGATGAGGGTAGAGTTTCTATGTTTAGCTTTCTGAAGCTAAACCTGCCTGAGTTTAGAGACTACAGAGGCGATGAGCCATTGAATTTTCCTGAGGAGGTTGAGAAGGTAGTTAGGAGACTACTTTATTCTAATATTAGAGCTATTGAGCTCGTGCGTTTATTACTTAAGAGGAAAGCCTAGACATGGTTTTCTCGTAGGATGAAGCCTAGATTATATGGCGATCATCCTCCTACTTGGGTTGAGTTTACACAGGGACTGATTGATGAGCTCCTAACAGAGGGGATAAAGATCAGGAATCTGATACAGTTCGAGCAGCTAAAGCAGGGTGGTAGATCAGTTGAGGACTACACCAAGGAGTTTATCAGATTGAGTAGGTATGCTACTCATATTGCTCCTACTGAGGCAGATTTGATTGCCAGGTTTAGGAGGGGTTTGCATGCTTCATTACATAATGCCCTTCTGGCAACAGAGTTTACATCTCTGACTACTGTCATCGATAAGGCCAATTAGATGGAAGAGAAATATAGGTCAGAGAGGGAGAAAAGGGATCAGAAGAGAAAAGGTGGACCAGGATCTCAGAATATGAGGGGGGAGAGCAGCTCCCAATCTAGACAGATTAGCCAGTGCCTATGTTTGATCAGAGACCTTCATTTGGCAGTCAAAGGAGGTGGACACAGAGTAGGGGACCATCAGTGCAGTATGCACCTGCATATTCATAGGGTTCTTCCACCTAGTTTGAGCCATGTTCATCCGGTGTTTCATATTTCCATGTTGAGGAAATATGTGTCTGATCCATCCCATGTATTGGAGGTATAGGATATTGGGGTTAATGAAGACTTGTCATTTGAGGAGCAACCAGTGGAGATTGTGGATAGACAAGTCAAGAAATTAAAGATCAAAGAAATCCCAATGGTTAAAGTGCTATGGAGGAATCAGCTGATGGAAGAGTGCACGTGGAAAAGCGAGCAGGGCATAAAGGAAAAATATCCCTTCCTGTTTGATCTTTGATGTATATAGGTGTATGTGTATATGTGTATATATATAATTAAATTCGAGGATGAATTTTTTTTGAAGGAGGGTAGAATGTAATACCCTATATATATGCATATCATGTTTTTGTGAAATAAATTCTCAGTATGTGGATTAAAATTATTGAAATGGCTAATGATAATTTTAAAAACTCAGTTAGAGTGAAAACGAGAAACTTTTTCGAAAATTGTCGGTACCGATATCGCTACCGCAAAAAATAGCAATACGGTCGACGGATGAATTTTTTATTTTGGCAAGAGGGTAAATGATAATGTATATTCATGTATAAATACAGTAAAAAGAAAGATGAGAAAAATGTTTATGAACACTGATAAATTAAGCGATGGCAAAACCGTAAATAAAGGAAACTTTGGAGTATAGTGGAATTTCGACAGTCTAAGTTTCAAAACAGCTTTAAAACTATTTTTATTAATTAGTATTAATAAAAATAATATGTTTGAACATTCACTTTGAAATCCAATTTCCGACAGAATTGTCAGAATAAATTACCGAGCGAAAATGTATCAAAAGCAAATTAAGGAAAGTTGGAGGACCAAAAGTGAAATTTGTCATTTTTGCCTTACTATATAAGCAAGATTTAGAATTTTTTTTGTCCATTTTCTCTTCTTCATCCGTGACTTCCATTTCAAATTTCCAATTGAATTTTTTTTTATTTTGTGAAAAGAAATTGTTGGAAACTTGAAACAAACACCATACAAACTATTATCTACCAAATTAAACCATAGAAAATCAAGAAAAATTCAAGAACACCAACATTGAAATTTCGGTCATTTTGAAGATTTTAGGTAAATTATTCAGTTGTTTGTTTTTATAGTTTGATTAGGTTAATTATTTAATTGCATCAATTGATGCATTAAACAATTTCCCCCAATTTTCAAACCTTAAAATGAAGTTGTGTGATATGATTTTGTGTATCTGAATTAGGATGTGTAAACTGAGTATAGAATAAGTCAATTGGATGTTTATTGGTGATTAATTGATGTTTACATTGTTGTAGAAAATTATGTTGGAGAAAGTTGCTGATTTTTGCCTATTGTGAGGAATTGAGGAATTGGGTGGCAATGCAATTTTGCTAGGTGATTTAGAGTACTAGGTGAGTCTTTTATGCATCAATTGTTATGCCTAAATTGCTACAATGCAAATTGGAATTCATTTGTGAAAAAAAATCCTAATTTTTGGTTCTTGCTTTTGGCTTGTTTTTCCTTACCTATTTGATTCAATTGTTGAAGATTATTGAGTTGTTTTTATTGCCTATGAAATTGCTTCTATGTGTATGTTTATTGATAATTGGGGCAATGTCAATGTTGCACTAAAACCATGCCGAAAAATTGGTAGACCAACCATTTGAATTCCACCGTCGCCAGCGACAATGGCATGGCAATTGCATCAACTTTTTGGCTGAAAATGACTAATTTATGTTTGTTCTTACTATTGGTTGTTAGACCTTTGCTCATCCTTTAATCGATTATTATTGATGTCTTATTGACTTTATGCTTATTAAATTGAGTACTAATGAGTTATTGATACTTTGCAATGCCATTATTTGAAATGGTATTTATTGATGTGTTTATTACTTCTATTGACTTCGAGGTGATTTGACAGAGCTACCGTTCCGACAGAGTAGTGAGTTCATACTGTCGGCTTTGTGCACATTATATTGATAGATACCCTGTACTAGGAAGGGATGTCCTAGTCATAAGACCCATATAGTCTTATGTATATATATATATATATAGTGATTTGTACTTGGCATATTTCTATGCATTTTATGGCTCTATATCTGTCATTTCCATC
>CANXYC010601357.1:0-14770 GCA_948193065.1 Aleurites moluccanus | reverse complement strand
TTATTTTTATCAAAGATTGAAAGAAAACATCAAGAAATGGTGATGGAGATGTTGGCCGAACCACCATGGAAGAAAGGAAATGGTTATGGCTGAAATTTCTTAAGGAAGAAGAAGACAAATGGTGATTTTTATCCAAACACTTTAGGTATGATCCAATGGTTTAGGTTCTATGGCAATCTTGGTGAAACCTAGCAATCCAACCATCCATTCTTCTTACTTTCATCCTATTGGTTCATCCAAAGTTAACTTAGATAGGTTACACATACATTTGACACACCAAATCACAAACCAAAGGCAATAATCCCATACATTGAGCTTAGGATAGCAACTTTGCAACCTACTCATCTAACCATCCAATTTTCCATCATTTGATCCAACGTTCAAATTTAATCAAACCTAAACTAATATCATAAGGTTGCACACACTTAATAACTCCTTATTATAAAGGAAATGACCAAAATACCCTTAGTGCAACTAAAACACCGAAATCGCACAACGTGCCGATAACAATTTTTCAACCAGGATTATTTCTTAATCTACTGCTCAAATTAATAAAATAAGGCCATTTTCAAGTTTTTAAATTATTTTCTCTCTTTAAATATGATATTAAATCCATAAAATTCTGACAGGCGAAATATGATATTGTAGAAGGCTGCTGCTCACTCCACATCGAGCAATTCTTAATAAAATGCCCCAGTTGACCGCATTTAAGGCAGACACTAGACTGTCACCTAAATTTCCCTCTGTGCTTCTTGCCACAGAAACTACAGATAATCACACTAGACATCTGTGTCATAGGTCTGGATGAACCCTGTGAATAACCAGAAACTAACTGTATTGGAGGACCCTTACTCTAACTCCTCCTCCGACTACTAGACTGTGACCTCTATTCCATTCTAGATCCTATCTCTATCTGTCTCAACTGGAAACTCCCCTATCCTCTTTTGCTCTGAACACTGGATCCTCTTTTCCTTTTTTGTTCCCTCTTTGCCCTCTCTAACTTGTACTTCTCTTCCATTTGATTAGCTTTATCAATAATCATCGTCAAAGAAGTGAATTATATAGCTAGCTGAGCATTATGTAAAGAGGCATGCAATCCCTTCTTGAACCTGCTGATAAGATCAACCTTTGTAGGTGCAATCTTGGTAGCATATCTGCTTAACCGAATAAACTCATCTGCATATTCCTCTACACTCCTGTTACCCTGTTTAAGCTGCTCAAACTGTATAATATTTTTGGTCTTCACCCCTTCTATCAGAAACTCATCTAGCAGGGCTTATATGAACTGAGCCCAAGTAAGAGGATGATCTCTGTATAGCTGTGGCTCTATGTTTCTGGAAAACCAAGTCCATGCCTTCCCTTTAAGTAACTGACCAACCAACTCAACTACTCTAGCATTAAAATAAGGTAGCCTCCTCACTACCTTCTCAATCATATTTAAAAAATCAATTGGCTCCTCGCCTCTGTCTCCCTTAAACCCAGACAGATTTAACTTCAGAAAATTAAACATACTGACTCCGCCTTCATCTATAATCTGGTGGCCCTCCTGAACAATAGGCTCGCTAGGAACCATTACTGGCGGTACTAGAGCTGGAATTGGTGCAGCTAGTAGAACAACTGATGCTGCAGGGGTGGCACTATTAGTGGCGGTATTGCTTCTCTTTCCTACCTCAATTCTTGTATTTCCCTGCGTAATTCCATAATCCTTTGCATTATTTCCACTCTCCAGGGATCCTCAACCATTTTGGTATCCTATGTCCTCCATCGAGAACGGGGAGGTTCCTTCGTCTCCTCCCTGACTAAGGACTCATTAGAGGCTATCTCTGTCTCTCTGGTAACCTCTCTGTCTCTATCTTCTATAGTGCGGTCCCTCTGTCTCTCTGACATCTTTATCACTACATAAAATAGAAGACAATTTAATAGTACGATATTGTAAAATATACAGAAAATATGATGACTACTGCAAAAGATGAAACAAGAATTCCTAAGCTCTATGGTTTACTTATATCCTATTATCACTGTATCTAGTTACTATTTATATACACCAATGCTCTGATACCACCTCTGTCATGTCCCAATTTTAGAACATGATGGTCCTAGGATGCAGGAATTGCTAGAAGCGACTGACACCCGTAGAACCCATATCTTATCCAATTACCATCTTAATATTATCCAATTAATTACGTTTTATGCATTCTATACTCTATCATTCTGTAACCTGTCATTCTGTAATCTATCATTCTGATGTTTGTAATCATTATCAATACATGCCATAAACATATAAAACCTCCACATAATATTTATGATCCATATATATAATCAAACTACATACATTCATAGACTATCTATGAAGCTGCTAGAGAATTATATAGTGTATAGTTAAAATATTTACAATGGTCAAAATATACTATAGGATTCCATGGAGAAAAAGATTATGGAATCCAACTTCTACTCTTGACCTGAAAAATGGTAAACAATTAAAGAATGAGAATAAAATACTCAATGAATCTAATATACATCATATATAATAGGTAAAGGTTAGATAAACATTAAAATTGTAGTTAACAACAATAGGTTAACAGGATTGCACACCAGTTACAAAATAAAAGGAAATAAGAAGCAATAATGGTTCAATAAATAGGCTGTTAATAAACATATCATGTACATAAGACAGATAATAGGCCATGTCACATATAATCTCATATATATCTCATGTAATATACATAAGGCGGGCTAAGCCTTATGGCTAGGACAATTAACCCATCCTAGCTAGGGTTCATGTTAAACAATGTGCAATTGCCCACTACCCTGTCAATCAGGTAGCTCTACAAAATCAATATATAATTCAATAATAGGATGAAAACAATTCAATGGATATCAATGGAAATCAAATAACTCATCAATATCAAATAGATTACGAATTAATCAATCGATACTGTCATTCAATAACTTATAAGCAATGAAAGGTTCATATAGAATAACAATAGGTATAACAATCAACTATGGGTTGGATTACAAGATGGTCATTCAAAGTCATTTGGATAGCACAATTGGCTAGCCAATGTCACTAGTGACAATGGCATTCAATTGGTATGCCTATGAGAATTTCATTAGGACATTTCATAGAACACTTGGTGTGCAACATTCATTAGGCAATTTGGCATGGTTTGGGTGCAACATCAACATTGCCCCAAAATCAAATAACAAGCTCATAATAAAGGATACACAATAGGCATTTGGTATCCAATAAACAACAACACATAATGGATCAAAATGGCATGGAAATCAAGTGAAAAACAAGACAAAAATTCAATGGAACATGAACAATAGGCATTCGGCCAAAATTAGGAAGTTATGGATGGTTTCCAATTTTCAATCTAAGGTATTAGGCATGTTATATGATACATATTAAACTCACCTATGACTTTAAATTTCCTATGAAAATTCTTTTCCACTAAATTCTTCAAAGTAGGAAAAAATGGAATCTTGTTCTTTTTGATTTTCTACAGCAAAACCAACATCAATTTAGCTTCCAATAACATCAATTAAACATATTCTAGCTTAATTAGACATAAAAAATGATTAATCTAGGGTTTGGCTTCATACAACTTCAATTAGGGTTTGGAAATTTAGGGATTTCTATCCAAATGCATCAATTGATACAATTAAACCTCAAACTCATCTAATTCATCACCTAGAACACTTAATTAACCTAAATAATCAAAGAAAACTTCAAATTACCTCTTTTGGTTGGATGAGCCGAATTCTCCCTTGAAATAAATCTTGATTCCCTTTGTGAATTCAAGTGAGAAATGGGTGAAAAAGGGTGAAATAAGGTCGGTGTTTAGGTTTTCTTTAGGTTTTTCTTTGAAATTTGGCTTGAAAAATGGTGGGATGGAGCATTTGGTGGTTCGGCCAACAAGGTGAAGAAGAAGAAGTGAAGAAAAATAAGGCAAAATGGCTAAGTGTCTTTATATAGGTGGGAATTATGGAAGATTACATTTTCCTCCCCAAAACTTCCATTAATTATACTGACCCCAAAACTTTTTGTAGCTTATTATGTCAATTCTGTTTATTTTTAGATTTTGAAGTGGGGAGTAAAATAACTTATTTTTAACTGTAGTTTATCATTATACTACTTTCGGAATAATTTTGGGTAGTGGGCAGTGAATTTCCCAAAATACCCTTGAAGTTCACTTATTTATGATTTTGCCACTATTAATTTTCCATCATTTTTAATACTTTTTCATATTTTCTTCATATGATTATCTATTATTATTCTCAATCTTTCATTATGCATGTAATTGAGAAAAATACTCTTTAATTGAATACTGTATTAATTTCTCAGATTTCCTAACTATTATCGGTGTTTTCAATCCGGTACTAAATAATACTGATTGATAACTATAGCATAACTCTAGGGTATTACAATGACGGTCCTACAATATGGGTAAATCTAATTTTACCAAATACCCGTAGAACCCTTAAATATATCAATCATCAGTCATTCATACTTAAACCCATTCATTAATATTCAAATTTTGTTTAACAATTATTAATATTTCAAAAATTTTGACAGAGTCTCCTTTGTATCTTTAAAGCAATTCCCAATATGAATAGTACTCAATTCATATTTCAATAATTTTTCAAAGTTCATAACCTGCATAAAAATTTATACTCCCAATATTTCACCATTCTTATATCCTCAACTCCATGGTCCAAATAAGTATATATTGCACTTTTATATGTTTATTTTATACATATCATTTCACAATCACATTTTAGCATTATCATTATCGGTATTACTGTCTTTGTCATTATCATTATCATTACCATTTGTTATGCCTTACTCATATTGCATCAATTATCTGTTAAGTTTCAGTAATATGTCATATCACATTTTAATATTATTCACACTTACACATACTAGGTAAAACATGTTCTTATGATATTACACATATAAAGACAGCCGGTACTATCTATACCCCTGATTATGCCCATGGAGCTCTAGAGTATTAACATATTGACTCCACAAAAGAAAATTTGCATTGGAGTCTTGAAGTCCCAAGTACAGAGGATAAAATTGACTTGGGAACTAGCTCCTATTACTTTATTCCTGTAAATTAATAAATATCCAGGGGTGAGTATAACATATTCAGTGAGTTAGGTATTGTAATACCCTAGAAAAGCCTACCATAATTATATGATTATTGTTCTCAATATTTTGTTTGAAATCATCAAAATGACTAAAAATAATTTTAGAGACTTAGCTAGAATGTAAACGAGATACTTTTTCGGAAAACGTTGGTGTTGATAATGCTGCCGAGAAAATAGTTGTCTGGTCAACAGATGAATTTTTGATTATGACTAGGGGTAAAGAATCATATATATGCATGTGTAATTATGGTAAAAAGAAAGAGGTGAAAAATGTTTAAGAACACTGAAAAGTAAGTGATGGCAAAACTATAAATAAATAGAACTTTAGAGGTATAGTGGAATTTGGACTGTTTGAGTTTCAGAATGGCTTTGAAACTATTTTTATAATAAAGTATAAATAAAATAAGATGTTTGAATCTTCACTTTGAAATCCAAATCCCAATAGAATCGTCAGAATAAATTACAGAAGGAAATGTGGCAAAAGTATAATTTAAGAAAAGTTTAAGGACCAAAATGAAATTTGCCAATTGTGACTTAGTATATAAGCCACACTTATAAAATTTTCTTCAACTGCTTCTCGTTTCTCTCTTTGGCCAAAAATTTGAAGCTTTCTCCCACCCATTTTTCTTTCAATTTTCTAAAGGAAAATCAAAGGAAACTTGAAACAAACCTTGTATCTTCCATCTTCCATCCATTTTTTACCTTGGAGAATCAAAAAAATTTAAGAACCAACCACCTTGTGGAATTCGGTCCAACCACTCGTTTGAGGTAAATTATTGTTTTGATTGATTTTTTGGTTGATTTAGGTATTATAGATGTTTATTAGATTGGATAATATGTTTAATTGCATCAATTGATGCATATAGCATTTTTCCCAATTTTTCAAACCCTAACCTAAGTTGTATGAACTAGCTATGTGATTTTGGATTAGTTTATGTTAATTGAGCTTAGATTATGTTAATTGGAGTCTAATGGATGAATTATTTGTGGTTGGTTTAATGTAGAAAATCATATTGAGGAAGATTGCCATTTTTGCCTACTTTGAGGAAATTGGAGGCAAATCAATTTTGGTGGCTTGTTTGGTGTGCTAGGTGAGTCTTTTATGCATCATTTAACATGCCTAAGGTGTTAAAATTTCAATTGGAATTCATTCCCAAAATGGCCGTTTTGGCCGAACCCTAATTGGCCATTTTGGCTTGTTTTGTTCTTGTATTTCCTTTAGATTTGCAAGCCAATTTGATCCTTTTAATGTTGTTTATTATTGTGTTTATAATGACTATTGAATTACCTATAATGTGTGTTGTTGATGATTAATGGGCAATGTTGGAGTTGCACCCAAACCTTGTCAAATTGTCCATCCAAAGTTGCCCAACAAGTGTTTGTCAAAATGCCTAGCTCAAAATCCATAGGCCTACCATTTGAATGCCATCGTCGCCAGCGACAATGGCATGCCAATTGCATCAACTTTTTGTTCATATATGACCAATTATGTTCCATCCCATTATTGTTTGCCAAACCCTTTGTCATTGTATAACTACTTGTTATTGCTATTCCTTTGGTTCTATTGCTCCTTGAATTGATTGATAATGAATTATTGATACTTGGTGATACCATTATTGTGCAATGTTATCTATTGACTTATTTCTTGTTCCTATTGTCTCCGATGTGATTTGATAGAGCTGCCGCTCTGACGGGATAGTGGGTAAATACTGTCGGCAATGTGCACATTGTATAATTATGCCATAGCTGGGAAGGGTTATCAATCCTAGCCATAAGACCTGATCAGTCTTATGTTTATTAATATGAAATTGATATGTGTTTCACACATTTTATATGAGTTTCATGGCCCTATATTTATCTTATCCATATGATTATTGACTTTACTATTACCTTTTGTACTTGATTCTGTATCCTGTTATCTCTTGAGCATATTGATTTATTTATTTCATCTGCCTATTCTTTATTGATATTCCATTACATATTTATTGGTCGATGTATATTAGATTCATTGAGTTTCTTATATACTCACCCTCTCATTGTATCCCATTTCTAGGTGCAGAGTAGGAGGCAGAAATCCCAGCTTTGATATCTCTATGGATTCTTGCAGTATTATAGCAGTGTAATTATTTATAAACACTGTATTATTTTTGTATATTCATGATCTAGCTGCTCCATGGGTTGTTTGGTATAGTTAGTTTATGAACATATATGTATAACATATTTTGGAGTTTAATTAATAATATGATATGATGTGATGAATACTACAGCCAATTGCAGTAAAATTTATAGATGGATTACAGATTGACAGAATGAATAGTAAATAGGTAACTGAATAATAAATTGATGGTAATAGATGATTGCATGTGATGTTGGATTCTACGGGTGCTAGTCACCTCTGGCATCTCCCACATCCTAGGACCATCACATCCCGAGAACGGATCATGACAGAGGTGGTATAAGAGCCTAAGTTATAGACATCAGAGCCCTAGGTTACAGAGGAATAGTAACTAAGTACAGTATGGGTAGAGTTAAGTAAACCATGGAGCATAGGAATTCCTTTACAACCTTTTATTATATTCGTCACGTATGTATGAGTATTTTGCGTTTTTGTAATATGTTGAGTACGTATTTTGTTTTTCAATAGTTTATAGAGATGTTCGATGATAGGGATAGGGATACAAGAGAGGCAGAGGTAGCCTTTAATGAGTCTCTAGTCAGGAAATTTTCTATTTCAAAGGGACCGTCTAGATCCCGATGGACTGTAGAGGAGATAGAGAGGAGTGATGACCCCTTGAGGATGGAGATGATGAGGGGAATGATGGAGTTGCGTCGAGAACTAGTAGATTTGAGGCGAGAACGATAAAATATACCGCCACCTCCAACACCAGTAGCAATGCCACCCCCTGTTACACCTGCTGCAATACATGTTGCTCCAGCTCCTGTACAGTCAGCTGTGGTTCTTGGAGAGCCTGTTGTACAGGGAGCCCGCCAAGTTATTGAGGAGAGTGGAGTTTCTATGTTTAGCTTTCTGAAGCTAAACTTGCCAAAGTTCAGAGGTGATGAGCAAATGATTTTCTTGAGCAGGTTGAGAAGGTAGTTAGGAGACTAACTTGTTTTGATATCAGGGCAGTGGAGCTAGTGGGTTTGTTACTGAAGGGGAAAGCTTGGACATAGTTTTCTCGACGGATGGAGCCCAGATTGTATAGTGATCATCCTCCTACTTGGGTTGAGTTCAGACAGGGACTGATTGATGAGTTCCTGACAGAAGGGGTAAAGACTAGGAATTTGATACAGTTTGAGCAGCTTGAGCAGGGTGGTAGGTAAGTGGAAGAGTATGCTGAGGAGTTTATCAGATTGAGCATATGTGCTACCCAGATTGCTCCTACCGAAGCAGATTTGATTACTAGGTTCAGGAAGGGTTTACATGCCTTATTACATAATACCCTATTGGCTACAAAGTTCACATCCCTGACTACCATTACTGACAAGGCTAGTCAGATGGAAGAAAAATACAAGTTAGAGAGAGCAAAAAGGGATCAGAAGAGGAAGGGAGGACCCGGATCATAGGGTAGGAGGTGGGAGAGTAGCTGCCAGCCTAGACAGATTGAGCTAGTATCCAGGTTTGATCAGAGACCTCCATCTGGCAGTCAGAGGAGAAGGACACAAAATAGGGGACCTCCAGTGCAGTCTGCACTAGCTTATTCTCAAGGTTCTTCTAGACCTACTACACAGATGCCTAATGTGCCTACTTGTGGTTTTTATGGTAGAAGGCAAAGAGGAGAGTGTCGACGACAGATAGGTGCCTTCCTGAAATGTTGGCAACATAGACATTTTATCAAGGGGTGTCCTTTATGGGGTGATCAACAACCATCTGCTATAGTTTCTCAGCCTACTATTCAGATGAGTCAGAACATTGCCAAAGAGGCTCCTAGTAGGGGCAGAGGCAGAGGACGAGCACTGAGCAGCAGTTAGGCCCCAACAGGCAGAGGATAGGGTCGAGTTTTTGCAATGAACACTCAGGAAGCACAAAGATAGAATAATGTGGTTACAGGTACTATTTTAATATAGAATGAGATTGCTGATGCATTGTTTGACTCTGGTGCTACACATCCATTTGTTTCACCCTAGTTTGCACCTAAGTTGAATAAAGAGAGACAATTGTTGATTGTGCCTCTAGAGATAGCTACACCTATAGGGGAGAGTATAAAAGTGGATTATTATTACCCTGATTATGATTGAAATAGATGATAACATTTTGTGTGCTGATTTGATTGAACTGCCTATGTTAAAGCTTGATGTGATCCTTGGTATGGATTGGCTAATGACACATTGAATAGTTATTAATTATTATGAGAAAAGGGTTAAATTCAATCCTGAGGGACAACCAGAATTTGAATTCCTGGGTGATCGACGAGAGTTCATAATAAGTTTTGTTTCTGCTATCCAGGCTAGAAGGATGATAGGGAAAGGTTGTTCAACATACCTGGCTTATGTGATTGATGTGCATAAGATTTCTGTAGATATTGATCATATACTAGTAGTTCAGGAATTCTTTGATGTCTTCCCTAAAGAATTGCTAGGATTGCCCCCAAATAGGGAGATAGAATTTGAGATTGAGGTGTATTTAGGCACCGATCCGATATCCATTCCTCCGTACAAAATGGCACCAGCAGAATTGAAAGAGTTAAAGGTGCAGTTGTAGGAGTTATTGGATAGAGGATTTATTAGACCGAGTAGTTCTTCGTGGGGTGCTTCAGTGCTGTTTGTGAAAAAGAAAGATGGCCCTCTGAGGATGTGCATTGATTATAGGCAGCTGAACAAGGCGACAGTGAAGAATAGATATCCATTGCCATGGATAGATAATCTATTTGATCAGTTGCAGGGTGCCTGTCATTTCTGTAAGATTGATCTGAGATCTGGGTATCACCAGTTGAGAATAAAAAAGGGTGATGTAACCAAAACAGCCTTCAGGACCCGATATGAACATTATAAGTTCTTAGTGTTGCCATTCGGGTTGACTAATGCACCGACTGCATTTATGGATTTGATGAATAGGGTATTTAAGCCATTCTTATATAAGTTTGTCATAGTGTTCATTGATGACATTCTTATCTATTCCAGGAGTGAGGAGGAGCATTCAGAGTATTTGAGAATTGTATTGCAGACACTTCAAGAGCATCAGTTGTATGCTAAGTTGTCTAAATGCCAGTTCTGGCTAACTTGTCATGACCTAAACCAGGGAGCCGCGATAGTCCAAGGATACGGGATTCGCCTATGGCTACTGGTACCTTGATGAACCCCTAATACAAATTAGCTTATATATATATCCAATATAGGTTTCATGCCTTTAGATTAAATCGAGGTCTAATTTTTATGCTCATTACCTTATTCATACTATTAGTCCATATTACCTAACATTTAGTGCCTAATCTTATACATATACATTATTCCAATATTTTGTCGAAAATCCGATAGAGTTTCCTCTGTATTTTTAACATGCCAACTTTCCATTTATCAATTAAACACTTCCAAATATCATTTCTCAACTCAACTCCATCTTCACATCATCCACTCATCCATATTTCTCAAATCACAATATAAACCATCATCATTATCATACCTGCTTTAATACCAAACTAGGCAATTATATCATCATACACACATACATAAATACATATATATTAACCTAAATACTCATAATTTGGATTACAGTACCATGGAGCTACTAGACAGAATTTGGATAAAATATTAACTTTTAATATTTACATATATGTCAAAATGTCCACGGTGAATAAAAAGTAGCCTGTGGAAGTCGGACCTCACTGACACCTGCATAGATTTAAACCTATGGGGGTGAGTATAAAATACTCAGTAAGTAATTATATACAAAAATGCATGAAAACTTTATACCATTGAAGCTGAACTAGAACCTGAAATTGTTAGAAGCAATTATAGCAAAGGATAGAACAACTAGTACTAAAATTATATGGTAACAAGTGATGAACTATAAGTATACCATATGAAGTGTTCAGAATATGGTGATCGATAATAACATGTAGTATGAGTCACATCACATATGATATAACAGGTAAATAGGGCCAAATATGTCAAATATGCACAATCGTGCTAACAACTATATATATGGCGTAATAGTGCGAAACAAGTAATTACGTAAGAGTGATCGACTCGTATGACTAGAGAATATAACTCCCTTCCCTAGTAAGGGTCATATAGGAAACCAGTGTGCACAGGGTCGACGAAAAATCCCGCTACACCATCGAAGTAGCCCTGTTATGATATCATATACAAAAGTCTCATATAATGGGTATAGGTTCACAAATATAGCTCAGTTTTACATGTAGGAACTCATTTTCATGTCACAAGTATCATATAGGCATGTTGGTCAAAGTTAAGAAACGGACCCGTCGGGGCCCAATTTCGCTAGCTCAAATGGCATATCAGATTACGGGTCCGTTTTAGGATTTTTAGGTAGTTTCTGATTCTCTATATTATTAGCATATTTGGGTAGACTATTTGGTATCGATTTGAAGCTTAGAGATAGGGGAAAGGATTGGGCCAGGTATCGGGATAAAATACTTTCTAGGTTTCAAATTATATCAGTCGAAAGTTTAGGACAGTTAAGGTCAGTTCGGAGGGTCATTTTAGGTGCCAATTGGATATTTTAAATGAAGTTAGGGTTTTTATGAATTAAATCATTTCAAATGCATATGATATGCCATATGATGCTTAAATGCAATAATTGTATATAAAAACTTACTTCCAAAGCTTAGCCAAGGCATATAGCTCTTAGCTAGCCGAAGACCCCCTAACGGTCACAATGACTACCCGACTTGTCCCTTCCTCAGGAGGCTTGCCTATATATATACTCTTCGTAAGACATCAAATCATCACACAAATATACAATACACATCAAATACACATATATACTCAATCAATGGTCATGTTTCCTATCAAATAACAAATTCACCCTTTTTGTACACATATGCCATTCGGCCAAATCCCAACTTGGGTTACAAGTATTTAAACCTCATTTCCTATATATAACACCTTATTTCACATATATATAAACATGTTAAAATAAGTTTGGGCTTACATTCAAGCCTAGGTTTCATGCCAAAGTATTTTGAACTTTATAGGTCATAAAGACCTAAACTCATCTGAAACTCAAATCAAGCATACTAATTACTTCCTATTTGCTTCAAATACCTATCAATTAAACATATCACACATATCTAACAAATTGTACACATAATCACCTTATAAACCCTAACCCTAGCCCAAAAGCAATTTGGCCTAAGGAGGGTTATGCTATCTAAGCTTAATTTTCTATTTCAATTCAAATTCATAATTCAACAATTAAACACATCAATTTAACAATTCCAAGCTTAATTACACATAATCAAATCAAGTTCCTTATTTTTGCCCTAATTAGGTTCGGTGTAAATGGGTTTTTCCAATCCATTAATAATTCTTCCAATTGCACCTACAATTGAACAATTCAAGCTACCAATTAAACATTAAAGCATTCAATTATACAAGAACCAAGTAAATTCCTCATTTTCCCTAAATTAGGGCATTCGGCCAAAGGGGAAAATTCCCTCCAATTGTTGTTATACACTTTTAAGGGTTTAATTTGTCAATTCAATACATCAATTTGAAAATTAAACACTCAATTGAACAATATACAAGAAATTTCCTCACACCTAACCTAATCCCATTCGGCTACAATGCCCTTTCCAAAACTGATATACAACCTCAATTTAAACATTCAATTAACATCAATTGAATCCATTTAAGAACAATTATAAAATCAATTTCTCCATTATAGCACAAAATTATTTTTCCCCCAAATTTTCCCCATTCAATTCGGCCACAATGCATTTCTACCCATTAGATGTTTAATCCTTCAAATTAATCATTAAACTCAACATTTAAAGTATCAATTAAACATAAACAACCAAAAATTTTCATCCTACTTTAAATTCCAAGAATGGCCAAAACCCTATCTCCTCCAATCTTCCAACCAAAATGAAATTTGAACTTAGCTTGAAGAAATGGAAGACATTTGATGATGATTTCTACTCAAGCTTTAAAAATCTACTCCAAAAACCTTAATTTTCTTCAATGGTCGAATCAATTGAGAGAAGTTTTCTTCTTCTTAAGGTGGCTCACGATTTTCTTGATGGAAGAAGCAACATGTAGAATTTGTTTGAGTATTTTAATAGTTAGTGGACTTTTTCCATATAATCACATGCAAGCAATCTCACAAAGTGTACTTTGAAACCTACACATGCATCCCTTGGATTACAATGCACCAATACTTTGTTCCATTGAATTATGATGAGGGAAAGTGTCATTCACTCCCTACTCTTACACTTTTGCTTTAATTGAGTCCTTTTAAAATATCAACTAAATCCCTAAATTTTATTTCCTTTTACAATTTAGTCCTACCAATTTTGTAACCTAATTTGCCTATTTTATTTTATTTATTTATTTTATTATCATTTATTTTATTTTATATAAACAAACAATTAACAATCAAATACACATGTAAATACATCAAAATAATTTCTAATAAATTAACAGAAATTTCTCAAAAGTGTCTAACTATACTAGGCTCAGTTATGACTTGGTGTTACATAACTGAAATGAGTTTTATGGGTCATGTGTTTTGTAAAGATTACATCATGGAATATCCTCAGAAGGTTAAAGCAGTTGCAAACTGACCTCAGCCTACCAGTGTTTCTGAGATCTGTAGTTTCCTTGGTATGGCAGGATACTACAGGCGGTTTGTGAAGTATTCTCCAGAATTACTACTCCATTGACTAAGCTGACTCGAAAACAGGAGAGATATATGTGGACTGATGAGTGTGACAACATTTTTCATACTTTGAAGTCTTGCTTCACGAGTGCTCCAGTGTTAGCATTGCCGTCTGAGGATGATAAGTTTATAGTGTATTACGATGCTTCCCGAATTGGATTGGGGTGTGTTCTGATGCAGCTTCGGAGAGTGATTGCTAATGCTTCTCAATAGTTAAAGAAGAATGAGGTGAACTATCTGACATATGACTTAGAGATAGAAGCAGTAGTGTTTGCATTAAAGATCTGGAGACATTATTTATATGGGTCTAAATGCAATATATATACTGATCATAAGAGTTTACAATATATACTTCAGCAGAAGGATTTGAACCTCCAACAGTGCAGATGGGTTGAGTTGCTAAAGGATTATGATTGTGAAATTCTTTACCATCCGGGTAAAGCTAATATAGTAGCGAATGCACTGAGCGGGAAGTCTATGGGTAATCTAGCTCACATCTCAGTTTTCAGGAGACCTTTGATCTGTGAGATGAAGAAGTTAGCTGATATGGGTGTAGAGTTGGATTTGGGATCACAGGATCAAAACTAGGCTCTGATAGCCCAATTTTAGGTTAAGCCACTATTGATTTGTCACAGCCCAACTTGGGAGCCATGACGGTCCTAGGGTACGGGTGATGCTTATGCTACCAATACCACGAAGAACCCATAAACTATACTATATGGCATGCATACACAAATAAGCTTATTATAGCTTAAACAATCAGAGAAAAAT
>CANXYC010601303.1:0-22116 GCA_948193065.1 Aleurites moluccanus | reverse complement strand
GTATGTTATGTATGTTTATGGGTGATTATATGTGATGTGACATTTCATGTAGATTTAATAAATGACCTGCATGTTAAATTAATTTATATCAACTCATTGAGTCGAACGCTCACCCCTGTTCAAATATTTTTCCAGGTTTCGAGTTGAACTTAAAGAGATATAAATTTTTAAGTTGAGTATTCCTGCCTCTTAATTCTCAGGCAGTAAAATTATTTAATTTACTATGTCATTTTATATTCACTGTATTAAACTTTTAGAGCTCCGCATTGTTATTTTCAATGTCAGGTTTATGGTTATTCTGTTAAACAAAACTTAATTGATGTTAAATTATGAGAATTATGTTGAATATGTGGGCTTATAGTTCTTGTTGGTGACAGTTATAGCTGTCATGTTACAGGTTTTATTGTTCAGTGGTAAGTCAGGCTTACTACGGGTTCCGAAAGCCTTATACTTTTCCGTTCCCTAGTGCCGGTCACATGCCCAATTGGGGTCGGGTCGTGACAAAACAGGTGGATTCAGTTAGACGTTGGATACTTTGACTGCACGAACATCATTAACAAACAAGGTTCTTCATTCACATACACCTTGAGCAACCAACCCAACTCCATCTAATTATCCAAAGCGTGATACATGAGAAACATCATTTCTATATGCTGAACAAGAAAAATTACTATGAGCGAAAATCTCTAACCTGTGCACTTATGGCATTGAATTAGTGCCCAGTAGAAAGCAAGAATAACCTTACTTCTATATCAGAAAATGGGCACATTGGTGAATTGACATCTCCTTTTATTTCCCCCCTAACCACATGTTTCTTCTATCAATATGCATTGTGCCCAAAAATTACCAATTCTGATCAACACTGAGTATAATTTTTGTTCTGTTATGAATTTGAGACTGTCCTACTCATGTGTAACCTTCTTGACAATAACATGACCAACATATCACATCATTCTTCCTTAAGTTGTTTAGCATATTAATTGAAGAATTAAATAATTAGGCATAATCAAAATGTTTTGCACTTCATTCTCATGATACAAGCTCTTGCACAGACGCAAAAAAAAAAAAAGGCATGCAACTCATCCAAAAAAAAAAAACTACTTGTCAAGGGTAAGAAAAGCAGTAGGAAAAAAAAAATTATATGGAAGACTAATTATGATCATGAATCCATAAGTGAAATGCTGTGAAAAACTTTAGCAAAAGGACATTTAACTCTTCAAGTATAACAAACTATACTACATATTTAGGAAAGAATCAAAGAAACAACACGATCATTGTATGTTAATTAATTAGTTATAACTCTTAAATTTAGTGATTTGTATCAATATTTCTTTTTTTGCAATTTTTTGTGAAAAAATAACGTAGCGGTTGATCGTTATCGTTACGTTAAGGCCGCAATGACCCTGTTAACGTTATATGCAACTGTGACCGCGACCGCGACCGCGATTAAAATCTATGTAAGCAAGGCACTGGTTTCTGAAAAAAAAAAAAAAAAACTCAATAGTACCTAGTAGATTATTAAAATAGTAACAGAACACTTATATAAGCATATTATATATCTTTAGGACAATGAAGAGATTTTTAAAACACAAACCAGCACATCTAAGTTCAAAACAAACAACTGGTAAATTTGAACAAAAAAGCCTTAAAACTTGGAAAAAAGAAAAAATAATTACTGGGTAATGAGAAAATAATTACAAGGCAAAGAAAATTAGGAAAAAAGAAGTACAAAAAAAAAAAAGCAAAGAGAGGGAGGCAGCAAAAGGCCATTGTACGTTGTTGATAGCAAAAAGAGAGAATGAGAGAGAGAGAGATATTAAAAAAAAAATTATAGTAAAGTATTGAAAAATGTAAAAGAAACAATCTTAAAATAATTTAGTTACTTGTATTAGGAATTTGTATCTGATTAGACGTCTCACTGTATGTAATACCCCAGATGGAGCCAATTAGATGACAGTAACTGGAGCATTGAAAAGTAGTGATTAAATAATAACAGGAATCGAAAATCTGGAAACAATTACATAAAATAGAATAGAACATAAATAAATTTGAGGAATTACGTAAATGTGATAGAATAGAAAGAATGTGACAAAATAGTTAATATTAAACAGACACAAATGAAATAAATTTATAAGAATTAATAAAGTTAATAAGAGAAAATAAATAGTCAAAAGATTACAGTTAAGAAAAAAATTTGGTATAGAGATAAAAAGACTTAAGAGTAGGCGACTGTATAAACAGTCATAGAATGTTAAACAGAGAAAATGAAAGTCTGTATTGAATGATTAATAATGGTTAAGAGTAAATTAGAAGTTAGTTGAAATGAAAAGAGGATAAAAGTGCAAAAAATTAAGGTGTTTAGGGAGGAAAAGTGAATTTTCCAAAATAAAGGCAAGTGGGACCCATCAAATTTGTTACCATTTATCTATGTTGAAAAATCAAAAATTATTGTCTTTTAATACTAAAATGGACCGGCCATACATGATCAAATTAGCCAAAAATTTTATTTGTTTTATACTTTAAAGAAGTATAGAATAAACCTTTACACGTCACATTTTGATGGAATAAAAATTTTCATCCTTATCTTCATTCTGTCTATATAAAAGACAAAACAAATTACCATTCTTTATTTAACACATCCGGCTATTTAAGAGCAAAATAGTGAAAGTTTTACTTGTTTTATTTGTAAAGAATTAATAAAGCACATGTCAAATTTACAAAGAAAAAATCTCAAGTTCTCTAGAATTTTCTCAAATTTTCTATCAAAACACTTGTTCATTTTATATTGGATTTTTATTATATATATATATATATATATATATATATATAAGTGTAAGATAAAGATGAAGAAGTGTTGGAAAAAAAAATGCTACACTAAAAGCTTGAAGTGGCCGAACCTTACACCAAGCAAAATCAATAGAGAATTTCTTCATCTTTCTTCTTTAAACCTTTCTTTACACAAGATTTTGGTAGGATTACTCCATAAAAGTTAATAGTTAAGCTATTATAAGAATAAGAAAATGATTAGGAAGTGGAAATAGCATAGAGAAAGAAAGGTTAAAGATAAAAGAGAATGAAGAATTACAAGGTGATAAAGAAGAAGATGAAGATTTGATTAAGGTAAAATTATGTTTCTTGATGATTTTACTTGTTTATTAATATATATGTATTGAAAGGTTATTGAATTTATGGATTTGAATAAGATATGAAATTATATATGTTTATGATTGTAGAATTAGACTTTTGCTTGAAAGATATGCATTGAAAACAAGTAAGAAAAGTATTAATGATTATATGTGAAATTTGGGATTTCGGATTTTGATAGAAGTAATAATTTGGGTCTGTTATTCCGTGAACTTAATGACTGATTTTGATTAAGTGTAAAACATGATAGTTGTAGATAAATGTATTATTTATAAGCCTGTAAAATAAATTTGAAAAATTCAAAGTGAGAAAAGAGATATTAAGAGAAAACAAAGACTGACTCAGAATTAGAGTTTTTGAAAAATACTACTGTGTTTTTATTTTATAGAAGGTTAGAGACTGAATTAGAATAAGTGTTCAACATAAAAGTGTTTATTTATATCTTATCTAGAGGCCTGTAAAAGTGTTTTGTTATTGAATTATTATTTTATGAGTTATAGCCAAAACAATAGAGACTGTCCAGATTGGAGTGCAGGACAGTATGGTTGACAGTAAGATTGAATTCAAACTGTCACCATATGCAGTGCAGATCTTGAACGTATCTGAATTTTGGATATATTAGAATATGAAATGTCTAATTTAATTAGGAAAAAAAATCAAGGCAATTAGATATGTTCAGAATGAGTTATATGCAAAAGAATACAGACTGCCAGAATGAGGAAAAACCAGTAAAAGTTAAAGAGTTTAAACCCTAAATTAAAGAACATATGAAATTTAAGTAAACTAAAGATAAGAATAATATAGAATATGTAAATAGATACTGATTTTAATGTTAATTGATGCATAGCTTTAAATAATAAAGATGATATAAGTGAAGGATCAAAGTAAGGAAGTGAAGAGTGGAAACAAAAAGTATTTAGCAAGGTGATTTATGTATACATCGTTATGCATATTCATAACCTGAATTGTTGCATTCAAATTGAGCATATCTCCTTCCTGATTGAATGTCTTATTGTCATTGCCATTGAATATCTTATGAATGACCAAGCCCGATTTGAGCTATTGCCACTGAATTGTTATTGAAATTGAAATGTTTATTGTTTTTCTCTTCTTAAGAACTTGATTTGTGACATTGATCCTTGAATGCTTTTGCACCGTAGTACCTTTACTATTATGCACACCAAATGTTCAATCTTGTACTTTAATTCATATTGTTGAATAACCACCCTATTACCGAGAATGAAACCGATACATGTTCATTGAACTGTATTGATAAAATGGACATGTTTATTGATTGATTGTTCACTGTATCTAAATGATCCCAAAGAATAATGGAATTGCTATCAAAGTTTACCGACTATGTAGATCTGACAGAGCTACCACACTGATAGAGTAGTGGAAATATACTGTCAGCATTATGCACAATGGATTCTTTATACTGTTTACCGTAACTAAGAAGGAATTTATCCTAATCGTAAGGCCTGGCCCGCCTTATATAATTCACTGTTACTGATATATTTTTACTGGTCCTACATCTGTCACTTCCAGATATTGATATGATACCATAATGATATGATACTTACAAATCGTTGCTAACACTGTTTCCCATTGAAACTTTTATCCTACTTTATTGTTATTTGTTACAGCTATTATTGTTATCCATTCCCTATGCTTAAAGGCATTTGGTGTGCAAAATCACTAGCCTTTTCATATGCAAATTTGATATACCAATATCTATTCATCTCATTCACTGTTACTTAATTTTCATTGATTTATCTTACTATTATTTATCGGATCCACATGAATAATGATGTATACATATTCACTAAGTATATTAATACTCACCCGTAGTTGTTTAAATATTTTTCAGGAAAAAAAGTACTAGGAGCAAGATCCCAAGTCATTTTTCTTCCTCTGCACTTGGGACGTCCGAAGACTCCAATGTAATTTTCTTTTATGGAGTCGGATTGTATATACTCTAGAACTCCATGAGATACATTTTGGGAAAATAGATAGTTTTTTTTAAATTGTGAATATAATATATGTTACTAAAATTAAAAAGATAACTGATGGAAAAATGAATATGCATAACTGATAGTAGTGATACTAATAATGACAAGAAAAGTAATACTGATACTGATAATATTAAGACGAAATTGTGACATTGTATGAATATATAAAAGTGTTTTACATTATTGTATTATGATTGTGAAGTTGAGGATATAATAATGGTGAATTATTGGGAGTGTAAATTTTTATACAGGCCGTGTAACTTTTGAAAGACTTAGTTTTAGGCTGGGAATAGTATGAAAAATAGAAAGGGGACTGTCGAAATTTGTCAAAATTTAATAAGTAATAAATGGAATTTGAATATTAATGAATGAATTTATGTATGAAAGATTAATGATTGTCCAGTTTAAAGGGTTCTAAGGGTTTCCGGTGACTTTAAGTTTACCCGTGCCTTAGGACCGTCACGTTCCAAAAGTGGAACGTGACAGCGGTAGTATCAAAGCTAAGGTTTAAATAATAGAATTAATATGTAAAGCTAAGGTTTAAAGTGATAGAAAGTATATGTGTCATAATTGTCAATATGGTATTAAGGGAAACCCATGGAGCATAGGAATTCCTGTTTCGTCATTTGTTCTATGTGCTTATCAGCGTTATTTGCTATTGATATATTCTCTCTGTCTATTTTTATATAGTCAATTATGCTACTGATAGTTATAAGTATAAAATATGTGCTATGAGGATATGATAGAGAACCAAAAAAGGGATATAAATGTGATATTATCAGATGATAGGCAAATGGAAATAGAAGTGAAATGAAATTTAAACAGTGAATATGAGATGAACATGTACTGATGAATAATAGCAAGGAAATGGACGGAAATAGATGTTTGTATAGTGAGGTTTAATGGACATAGAACATTAATGTAATAGTATTATAACTGATAAATGAATATTATTTTGAAGAGACAAAGAATTAGACTAATCATGTTAATAGAGATTGAAGTTACTGAAGTGTGTTGCATTGAAATGAAACCACATTGACAGACCATTTAGGAAATTAGAAAATTTGAGGACGAATTTCATTGAATGAGAGAAGAATGTAATACCCCAGACAGAACCAATTAAATGACAGTAAACTAGAGCATTGAAAAGTAGTTATTAGACGATGACACGAATCGAAAATCTGTAAACAGTTACATAAGATAGAATAGAACATACGTAAATTTGAGAAATTAAGTAAATGTGACAGAATAGACAAAATGGTTAATGTTAGACAGACACAAATGAAATAAATTTATAAGAATTAATCAAGTTAGTAAGAGAAAATGAATAGTCAAAAGATAATAGTTAAACTATTATAAGAATAAGAAAATGATTAGGAAGTGGAGATAGCATAGAGAAAGAAAGCTTAAAGATAAAAGAGAATGAGGAATTTCAAGGTGATAAGGAAGAAGATGAAGATTTGATTTAAGGTTAAATTTTGTTTCTTGATGATATTACTTGTTTATTGATATATATGTATTGAAAGGTTATTGCATTTATGAATTTGAATAAAACATGAAATTACATATGTTTATAATTGTGGAATTAGGCTTTTGCTTGAAAGATATGGATTGAGAACAAGTAAGAAAGGTATTAATGATTATATGTGAAATTTGGGATTCCAGATTTTAATAGAAGTAGTAATCTGTGTCTGTTATTTCGTGACCTTAATGACTAATTTTGCTTAAGTGTAAAACATGATAGTTGTAAATAAATGTGTTATTTATAAGCCTGTAAAAGAAATTTGAAAAATTCAAAGTGAGAAAAGAGATATTAAGAGAAAACAGATATTGACTCACAATTAGAGTTTTTGAAAAATGCTACTATATTTTTATTTTATAGAAGATTAGAGACTGAATTAGAAAAAGTTTTCAACATGAAAAATGTTTATTTATGTCTTATCTAGAGGCCTGTAAAAGGGTTTTATCATTGGATTAGTATTTTATAAATTATAGCCAAAACAATAGAGACTGCCCGGATTAGAGTGCAGAACAGCATGGTTGACAGTAAGTTTGAGTTCAAACTGTCACCATATGCAGTGTAGATCTTGAACATGTCTGGATTTTGGATATGTTAGAATCTGAAATGTATAATTTAATTAGGAAAAAGAATCAAGGCAATTGGATATGTACAAAATGAGTTATAGGCAAAAAAACACAGACTGCAAGAATGAGGAAAAACCAGTAAAAGTTAAAAAGTTTAAACCCTAAATTAAGGAACATGTGAAATTTAAGTAAACTAAAAATAAGAATAGTATATGATACGTAAATAAATACTGATTTAATGTTAATTGATTTGTAACTTCAAATGATAAAGATAATATAAGTGAATGATCAAAGTAAGAAAGTGAAGAATGGAAACAAAAAGTATTTAGCAAGGTAATTTATGTATACATCGTTATGCATATTCATAACCTCAATTGTTGCATTCAAATTAAGCATATCTCCTTCTTGATTGAATGCCTATTTGTCATTGTCATTGAATATCTTATATATGACCAAGCTTGATTTAAGCTATTGCCACAAAAATTTTATTAAAATTGAAATGTTTATTGTTTTGATCTTCTTGAGAACTTGATTTGTGACATTGATCCTTGAATTCTTTTGCACCGTAATACCTTTACTGTTATGCACACTAAATATTCAATCATGTACTTTAATTCATATTATTAAATAACCACCCTGTTACCGATAATGAAACCGATACATGTTCATTGAATTATATTAATATCGATTGATAAAATGGCCCTGTTTATTGATTGATTGTTCACTATTCCTAAATGATCCCAAAGAATAATTGAATTGTTATCAAAGTTTACCGACTATGTGAATCTGACAGAGCTACCGCACTGACAGGGTAGTGGATAAATACAGTCAACATTGTGCACAATGGACTCTTTATACTGTTTACCCTCACTAGGAAGGGATTTGTTCTAGTCGTAAGACCTGACCCGCCTTATGGAATTCACTGTTATTGATATATTTTTACTGGCCATGCATCTGTCACTTCCACATACTGATATGATATCATAATGATATGATACTTACCAATCATTATTGACATTGTTTTCCATTGAAACTTTTATCCTACTTCATTGTTATTTGTTACAGCTATTATTGTTATCCATTCCCTAGCTTAAAGGCATTTGGTGTGCAAAATCACTAGCCTTTTCATATGCAAATTTGATATACCGATATTTATTCATCTCATTCACTGTTACTTAATTTTCATTGATTTATCTTACTATTATTTATCTGATCCACATGAATAATGATATATACATATTTACTGAATATATTAATACTCACCATTGGTTTAAATATTTTTCAGGAAAGAAGTACTAGGAGCAAGATTCTAATTTATTTTCCTTCCTCTGCACTTGGGACGACCGAAGACTCCAATGTAATTTTCTTTTATGGAGTTGGATTGTATATACTCTAGAGCTCCATGGAGTACATTTTGGGAAAATAGATATTTTTTTTAAATTGTGAATATAATATATGTTACTGAAGTTAAAAAGATAACTGATAAAAAAATGAATATGGCATAACTGATAGTACAGATACTAATAATGACAAGAAAAGTAATACAGATACTGATAATATTAAGATTAAATTGTGACATTGTATAAATATATAGAAGTGTTTTACATTACTGTAATATGATTGTGAAGCTGAGGGTATAAGGATGGTGAATTATTGGGAGTGTAAATTTTTATGCAGGTTGTGTAACTTTTGAAAAACTCGGTTTTGGGTTGAGAATAGTATAAAAAATACAAAGGGAACTCTGTCGAAATTTCTAAAAAATTAATAAGTAATAAATGGAATTTGAATATTAATGAATGAATTTATGTATGAATGATTAATGATTGTCAAGTTTAAAGGGTTCTACGGATTTCCGGTGACTCTAAATTTATCCATGTCCTAGGACCATCACATTCCAAAAGTGAGACGTGAGACGTGACACTATACCTTCTTTGACTAAGAGATAAAACCCTACAAGTCGTCCACTAAATAAACTCTAAAAGAAATACTAAAACATCTTTTAGACTCCCTCTTGGAAAAATTAACTAAAAGTACCAAACTATCCTTACATTCAATGTAAAAATAAAAGAAAAGAGTTACTTTTAGGTAAAAAAAAAAATCAGAATCCTAAACTTTAAATAGACATTCGCCTTGTGCGCCTCTTTCCAACTCCAAAAACCTTGCCAAAGCGAAAAAGGCATGCGCCCAGTTAAACACGCCTCGCATATATGTTCTAGAAGTACTAACCTTAATACTCGTTGCGCCTTAACGCCTAGGCATTCGCCTTGTGTGCCTTTGACTACACTGGTATACCCTTTAGTATACTTACAACTGATCACATTATTCTAGAATAATTAATGGCCATAATAATGGTAAATTAGTAAAAGAAGTACAAATTCTTAATTTTTATGCCAAAACAAATATGGACTATTTTTTATGGACTCGAGTATAATATATTTTTGAATCTTATTTAGCATTGTATATTTATAAAATAAAATGAGGAAATTGATATTAACTAACTTGATATTTTTTTTTATCCAAAAAAAAGGTATTAACAAAAACACTCATTTCTAACTATAGTAGAATTTATTATTATCATTTTATTTATTTAAATGGCTGATGGATAAATTTCTTTTTTTTATCACTTTTTATCTAGCCCCATAAACAGCCTGTTAATGGTAATGGATAAATATTAATCAACTATAACCCCACTGGACCACCATCTAATGTTAATTAAACAAAAAAATTAGGGAAAATTATTGACATAACATCAAATAAGCCTAAAAAAGGGGAAAGTTATTGACTTGGCATTAAATAAACCTAGAAAATATGGAAAACTCTTTATTTTTCTCTCATATGATGTTGAATAGCCTAGAAAATTGGGATAATGACCATTGACCTTTGTGACTTGTCTTCATTTTTTTTCTTACTAACCTTTTTTATCATATTTCTAACAGTGGATCTCTAGTTTTGATGATCCAGTATGTGTACCATTGCATTCCAGATTACAGAAATAATGTGTTCCAGGGCACAAACCTGGATCATGGTACTATTAGGCTCCAGTGAAATAGTACCATGCTTAGAAGTATCCAAACAGTGGAAAATAGAAGTTAGGCTTCAAGGGAGATCAGATCGATAATGAATATGGTGTTACAAATACGAGAAAAGATGAAACAGCAAGTTTGAAGTATATCAATAAAAAATATTCTACATCTATTAAGAATATCATAATATTAAGTTCTCTAAATAATATTTTATAGCATTTAGTGCTCTCATGCCTATAACATGAGAAGTATCTCCCCCCCACCATAAAGTCTATTCATCAAGAAACTCTGGTATGTTCACAACATCAAGAATCATTCTTTGTCATTTCTTTTTATTTTCACTATCATTCAAACCAACAAAAAATGAATGGACCATCATCAATAATTAGAAATTGCATAAAGGAAGGGACTACCTTTCCATCCAGTCGCTCTTTCGCTTCTTGGATCTCTCTCTACAAGGCAAGGAACGTAAAAAGAGATGATAACTTGACTAAAAGTTTTGTAGGGAAAAAGAAAGTTGGAAGAATTAAGATGTATAGTTCATTAGGTCAAACAAAAAACAGAGTCAATTACAGAAATGAACATCTTTATTCATATTTAAGTAAGAAATTGAACAGTAACTACCTTGACATCCTCTTGCAAATTTTTTGAAAGTGCCTGTACTCTCAAGTATAGTGGGTGCAATGCAAAAACAGATAGGGAGCTGCATCACCAAGACAATAGAAAAAAGGAGAGAACTTTTCATTAGATCATCAAGGCAATTTAGTGCCTGAATGTAAAATGCAAAAAAAAAATGATTGTGTGGAAAAAAATCCTAGGCTACTTTTCTTCATTAGATAAAAGTTAAATATGCACTAAAAAGAACGTAAACATGAGTCAGCAGAAAAGAAGGGAAAAAAAAGGATATGAAAATCAACAATTTTGAGCAGTTCTGCACATCATATTCCTTGGCCCTTAAAAATTGAACTCCACTGTGCCTTGATTCAAACTAACGAGATCTTTACAAGAGTTTATACCTGTAAGGATATGAATCCCACCACATTCCATGCACAGATGTGTCATTGATTGGCAGAAGCTGAACTAAATGAAACCCAGACTCCACAGCCCAATCAACCAGAAGTTTCAGGTCAAGAAACTCACCAACACCAAGATCATTTTCTGACCTAACAGAAAACATGGGGATAGCAACACCAGCACCTCGCCAAGGCATTTCCTAAGAGAACAACTCGATCAACCAAGATAATGATTATAAACTTCCTAGCAACACAAATTTACTTACATGTAACTTGAACTCAATAGCTTACCCGCAACATGCCATCTGAAAGGAAAATGTATCTCGGTGGGATCTTTGAAGAGTCAAGACAGAGGTCCCGATTTTGACCAGTTTCCAAAGAAATATTTCCTGCCTTGTTAAATTTGCAGTACTTATATGTAAGAAATGTCAAGGGAGAGACAGAGAGAATAAAAATGGCCAAAAATGCCAGGGACCATTAGATTTTTGGAGATAGATTTTCAAAAGGATATTTTATTGGAAAATCACCCCTTGGCATCATAACATCTGCTTGCCAAATTGAGTCACCTGCATAGCTAAGTTTAAGTCCATCCTGAACCTTCCACAGGCCTAATTTTGCAGTGCTGCCTATCACACATACCTGCATGAATCAAACTTCATAAATAGGAGCAAGTATCAAGGCCAAGAAGATAATGAACTAAACTCTTATTCAACCCAGAAAAAAAAAAAAAAAAAAAGAATGACTATAAAGTAAAGTCGGGTGCAGATAAAATGAAGACAGCTCATCAGAAAGGAGAAGAATTTACTGAAGTCTCTTCTTCTACATTGGAGCAGAAAATTTTGAAATGGACAAGGACTGCATCTATTACAATTCAGATTTCACCGAGAAAATGAGTAAGCAAACAAATTTTGATAATAATATCAATAATACTGATAATCAAGCAAACTCTTAGTTATGAGATAGCATGTAAAATTACCTTCCTTGTCCAACTTATTCTGGACAGCTAGAGGTCTTTCTATGTCCAAATTACAACTTCTGCGAAAGATTACATTTTTGAAAGCACTTCTGAAAGGGATAGCGTCGCCGCCAGTCTGGATTCAATAAAACGAACTTTTTAAATCACTGTCTAAACATGAAAAAGCTTCTAGCAACCCACATATCAATTAATCATGAAGAAGCTCAAATATATGCCACAAGTTCTCACAACCAGTGCAACAGCTAAAAATTGAGATATAGTTTATCAGCTAAACTCCAACCAAGCAAGGATTAGACAAGTTTCAAAAAAATCAGCATTAAAATCACCAGTGTCTTTCCAACCATATTTAACCTCACAGTACCCAGTAATTGGAAAAGAGGAAAAAACAGAAAGAACAGAAAAGGGCAAAAGAAAAAAATACATCATACATATCAAGCAAAAATAATAATATCAGCCATGCCAACTCATCAACCTTAATCACAATAATCAATCATTACCTGATAAGCTATGGTTGAAGGGGTTTAAGAGTTGTAATGGTTGAGGGGATTTAAGATTCAAAGTCGTGCTTAATTATTAGTTTTTTTTCCAATGCAAGTTCAACAACACTATGTCAAACATAAGTCATCAGCTTTACAACATCCATAGTCCCCTATAAATCTTTCTGTTGAGTACAGAATTTAAGATATTGTACTTCTCAGTTTGCCATTACTTCCATATACTGTTCTTCAATATGCAACACAAAAAAAAAAGTAGGGCTTCTTAAAACTATATTACATAAAGTTGAAAATTTTAGCTATCCTATATAAGTTAGCTAACAAACGACCATTCGGTCAACATATTCTGTTGTCTTTTCTTTGTAAAAATACATAAATAAATAAATACAAGTAAATATTTACTGAAATTGACATAAATGAAATGGTCAGTAAGTGTCAAATTCTGTCATGAATATTCAGCAAACGGATAGCGTGATTGAGAAAGTAGAACTCAGTATAATACTTAAATTGAGAATAAAAGTGCACATCAACCTACCAATATATTAGCATGAGTTGGATACCATTAAGTCATATACTACTGCATGAGAAAAGTGAAAGAGAGAGAAAGGGATGAAAAGCTGCAACTGTTTGATTTATATGTTTCAAGATTCCATTTTTTTCTAATATTCCTATCTAAGACCAAGGGAACCCAAAAAAAAAATGAAAAGAGGAAATGAAAAAAATTCAAATGATAACCTCATGTTACTAAATTAACTAAAAATTATCCAAACGTAACTAAAAATTATCCAAACAACAATATATTTTTTTTAACTTATCCCAAAAAGAAAAAGAACTAAGAATTATTCTGTCCCTCGAAAGTCAAAACGCCAAAGATTGTATATATTTGAACTTTTTCCCAAAAATGAGAAGGATGGACGAAATACTAATTTCTACAGTTCTGGAATGAAGGCGGGAAAAGAATCCATTCCAACTTCACAATTACAGAATCAATAAATTCCACACAACTTATCCAGGACAAATATTTCACATCAAAGGAAAAAAGAGAAGTTATCTTTTTACATGCATTTTCCATAACAAAAAAAAAGAAAGAAAGAAATCCCAGAATGCAAAATTTCAAGAACCAAGACATCAATCTATAAAGCATCACGAAAAAGGGAAACAAAAAGCATCACCTGCCAAAGATCATGAAGCTGCAGAGTCTCCCCACCACTTATCCCCTGAGGAAGCAACAGCTTACGCTTCTTTCCCATCTCCCATCTTAACGCATTTTTCTCATCATCAACCACATAATAACTATACTCGCAACTAAATTCGCTTGGAACTGCAATACTTCCATACCATATGAGCTCCTCACCCTCATGAACAGGACTCAATAATAAGCCCTTCTTCACACTCCATGAACCCAGGACCGATGAAGAACCGCATACAATCAGAGACTGACCCCACAGTGTATAATATGGTATTCTGAAGTTCACAATCACTGATTTCACATACTTGGTCCCAGAAAGCCATCCCAAATTCGCCATTTCTTTTAGAGAGAAATCGAACCCAGATGATATTTCTCAAAATTCTAGCAAAATCTCGCGTGTGCGGTGTTAGCTTATAATTCAGGGAAATATCTCAAAATGTCATTTTATTTCATAATTTTTTTACTGACATATTTGCCCTTTCATTATATTTTAAGATTAATTACGATTTTTTTATAAAATGATTTAGATGTTATTTAAATATTTAATTATAAAATATAATTTACGTTTAACTTTGATAATTAAAAAATTATTAAACATTTAAATGTCTAATTATTAAAAATTAATTATATATTCATCTTTTTCAAATCAATAAAATTTAATAATATATAGGAATTATAATTGATGATTTGAGATTTTGCCAATTAAAAAAAATATTTTTATTTCAAATTAAAAATAGTCAATCACCTATTCAAACAATCTCTTAATATATTTACAAAATAATATAATATAATAAATGACTATTTCTTTCTGTCTATTTTTCCTTTAACAAAAAATAAAAAAACTGAAATACTATGTGATTCAAAACCCACTATCAATAAATATCCACACCTCCCTTCCTTTTCTTCACCCACTCCCAACTCTCTGTCTAAACTCAATAATGGCTTCTTCACTCTATTCCACAAAAATCCCTTTTCTTCTTATTCCTCTTCTCAGTCATACTAAGTTTGGGAATTTCTCTCTACTTCTCCAACCAGACGGCTATCCAGAGTAGTATGTTTGTAATACCCTATAAATTGCTAACTCATGTGCATGAATAAATTCTCAGTATGTGATCCATTAGTCTTGAATTGATAGGGAATAATTTTAGAAACACAGTTAGAAAGTAAATTTGAAACTTTTTCGAAAAATGGCGGTGTCAGGAACACTGCCGAGAAATTAGTAGTCCGGTCAACAGAAGAATTTCTCAAATTGAATTGGGGGTAAAATATGACCATAATTTATGTGTAATTTTGGTAAAAAGAAAGAAGTGAAAATCAATTAGGAACACTGAAAAATGAACAATGGCATTTTGGTAAATAAAGAGTAATTCAAGGTGAATAGTGGAAATGAGTCGGTCGGAGTTACAGAATGACTCCAGAACTATTTTTATAAATAAGGACAAATTAAAATAAGACTATTCACTTTTTACACTGATATCAAAATCCTGACAGAATTTTCAAAATAAATTTCAGAAAATTTAAAGAACAGAACGTAAAGAAAGAAACTTGGAGGATTTAGTTGTAATTTTACAACTATTTTATCTTATTTGGGTCACCATTTTCACGGGTGAAAATTCTTCTTCCCCATTTGTTTCTTCATTTGGCCGTGACACCATTTTCCTTTCTTCCAAATTCTAGTTTTCATTTTTCTTATAGTTTTCTTTAGAATTTTGATGGAAATATACTAAATCAAGGTTGCTAAACTCAATTCTACCATCAATTTAAAGTGAGAAGCAAAGGATTGGGAGGAAAAACTTCATGAAGAATTCGGCCATAGTGGTGATTTTATTTAAAGTTGTTGTTTTGTTTCATTTGATTAATGATTTAGTGTTATTTTAGGTTCAATTGAATAGGTTTAGTATTTAATTGCTTTAATTTATCCAAATTTGATGGAATTTCTCATTTGAAGCTTGAAATTGAAGTTGTAAGATTGAATGTATTGAATTAGTATTAGGAATTTCAAATTGATGTTAGAAATGATCAATTGGATATGAATGAATAACTAATTGAAGGTTTATTTAATATAGAATTGGAGATTGTAGAAATTGGATTTTCAAAGTAGCAAAAAATTAGGGATTTTGGTGGAATTGGAGTGCATTTTGGCTAATTGGTGAGTTTATATTGCATCAAATTACTTGTATGATTGGTTGAATTGTGAATTGGAACTCATTTTTGAAAAACTTACCTTGGCCGAACCCTTTTGCCCTAAATATGCCTATGAAATTGTGTGATTTTCCTTGATTTTCTCTAGCCAATTTGATCCATTATAACATTGTTTGATTGTGTTTCTTTGATACCTATGCTTTGTTGGACAATGTAGCTTGGTGTTAGTTTGATTGGGCAAGCCAAATTTGCCACCAAACCTAACCTATTGGCTTGCCATTGTATGCCCACCAAGTGTTTGATGAATTGTCTAGTTCATTTACCTTTGGCCTATTGGTTTGCATGCCATAAGCCTACTAATTGAATGTCATTGTCGCCAGCGATATTGGCATGCCAATTGATTTACCATTTTCGGCCACCGAACTAACTTTTGTTCCATACCATTATTGTTTACCATTATTGTTTACCATAACCTATATACTTGCTTGTATGTTATATTTTCGTATGTCATTGATCCATATTCTATGTGATTTGATTGATATTGATCTTATTGTTAATGATGGTACCATTGTTGCATAATGGTATCTATTGATATGTTATTTCTTTCTATTGGCCCAAATGTGGTTTGATAAAGCTACCTCACCGATAGGGTAGTGGGTATATACTGTCAGTAATGTGCACATTGATACTGATGCCCTAGCTAGGAAGGGTTATTGGTTCCAGCAATAGGACCTGATCAGTCTTATGCTTATTTAATATATGTAATCGACTGTGTGATTACACATAGTCTACAAGTTCAGGGCCCTCTATCTGTCTTATCATATTGATTTCCCTTATTGGATATGACCATTGATAATCCTACTATTCATTGATATGATTCTGTCATTTATATGATTTACCCTGTATCATTATTTCTTATCCTGTATAAACCATTATTTGAGCTTATAATTCATTGTGATGCATATAAATTCACTGAGTATCATCTATACTAACCCGTTTGATTGTTTACCCATTTTAGGAAAGGAGTAGATTGCAGAATCCTGATGTTTGTCTTCCGTGAATTTTTGTAGCAGTTTATACTATATAAATTCTAGATTTTTGTATTTATATTGAGGTTTCTTTATCTAGCTACTCCATGGGTATGTATGGGTTACTTAGGATATGAATATATTATATGATATATTAATAACTATATTTTGAGTTATATGATGGTTTATGATGTTATATATGAATGTACAGCCCACTACAGAATGCTTGACAGAATAACAGAATGAGTAACAAAACTGCATAATGAATGGTAATTAATAAATGAATAATTAATAGAGGATTATAGATTATGCATATGGTACTGGGTTCTACGGGTGCCGGTCGCCATTGGTATTTTCCGTGCCCTAAGACCGTCTGGAAAATTAGGTCGTGACAATAGTTTTGGTAAAAAGAAAGAAGTTAAAATAATTTAGGATCACTGAAAAAGTAAGCAATGACATTTTTGTAAATAAGAGGAAATTTAAGGTGAATAGTGGAAAGTGGTCGGTCGGGGTTACAGAATGACTCCGGAACCATTTTTATAAATAAGTATAAATTAAAATAAACCTATACATTCCCACTTTGAATTCAAAATCCTGACAGAATTGTCAGAATAAATTACAGAAGATTTAAGGACCAAAGTGAAATGGATGAGACTTGGAGGAGTTAGTTGTAATTTGCCAAAATGAATTGTTTTATATTCTCCTTAAGCCATTTTCGGTTCTTCGTTTCTTCTTCTTCTTTTGGTGTTGGCCAAACACCATTTCCTTCTTCTTCATCTTCATTTCTTCTTTAAATCTTAACCAAATTTAATGAAATTTGATAGAAAAGTTGATTTCTAACCTAGCTCTCTTCATTTCCATCCATAGTTTGTAGATTGGAGCAAAGGATTTGGAGGAATTATTCAAGGAAGGTTTCATCCATATTAAGAGGTTTGAGGTAAGGAATTATTTTGTTAAGTTTGATTGATGTTTCAGATATTATTTAGGTTCAATTGAATGGGTTTAGAGATTAATTGCATTAGTTTATCCAAATTGATTGAAATTCCCAATTTGATTGGTAATTTGAAGTTGTATAGAATGACTTGTTGAATTAGAGTTTGTTTGTGTTAATTAATGTTAGAATTAGTCAATTGGAAGTGTTTAGGTAACTAATTGATGTAGAATTAGAGATTGATCAAGGTCGGTTTTCAAAGTAGCTTAATTTGGCTATTTGGTGGAATTGGTGGATTTAGCTTGTGCATTGGCTATTTGGAGGTTTAGGTGAGTTTACATTGCATCAATTTACATGTCTGTATCATTGAATTGTTGAATGGAAACCTTTAGTGAAAAACCCTAAATGGCCGAACCATATATGCCTTATATTGCCTTTGGAATTCTTTGGTCTTTGTCATGTTTTCCTTGCCAATTTGATCCTATTTGATGATTGTTTAAATGTGTTTCTTGATACCTATACCTTGTTTACCAATGTGGCATTGTGTTTGTTAGATTGGGCAAGTCAAACTTGTAACCTAACCTAGCTTATTGGCTTGCCAAAGTATGCCCACCAAGTATTCGATGAAATGCCTAGTTCATTTGCCATTGACCTATTGGTTTGCATGCCATAGGCCTACCAATTGAATGCCATTGTCTCCAGCGACATTGGCGTGCTAGTTGACCTACCAATTTCGACCACCGAACCAACTTTTATTTTATACCTTTCCTTATTGCTAAACCCTTTAATATTGATTGTCTATTGTATACGGCATTGCCATTGATTATATTGAATACTGTATTGATTGATAGCGAACTGATTGTTATTGGATTGATTGATATCTGGATGCCATTATTGTTTATGGTATCCCTCGTTATTGACCCTGATATGATTTGGCAGAACTACCGATTCGACAGGGTAGTGGGGAAATATTGTCGACCTTGTACACATTGTATTACTGATACCCTAGCTAGGAGGGGTTATGGTCCTGTCCATAAGGCCTGATCAGCCTTATGCTTACTGATCCTGATATGGATATTATTGGAGACCTATATGGTCCATACTAATTGACTGGAGATTGTATGATTTCTTTTCATACAGTCCATCCCATTATCTGTCTTTCCATATGTAACCAAGCCTATATGATATTCTTTGGCTTTACTGTACCCTGACCTTTATATTATATACTATCATCTCATTGACTGATACCATTATTTATTGTTGCCTAGCACTTATTGCGATGCATGTAAATTCACTGAGTATCGTCTATACTCACGCGTTTATTTGTTTACCATTTCAGGAGAGGAGGAGGTGTGCATAATCCAGTCTTCTGTTTCTCTGAGGATTCTACTTCAGACTTTCTGATGTATATATTCTATTATTGTATTACATTATTTTGATGTTCATTATCTAGCTGCTCCATGGGTATGTATTGGGTAGCTAGGAGATGAACATTGTATATGATGTTTTATGATATATTGAGTATATGATGATGCATGATATGGTAATTTGAATGGTTACAGCCAATTGCATAATGATTACAGAATGTATGACAGGTTAATAGAATAAATAGTAACTAATAAATATTAATAATTAATTGAGGTTTATAGATGATACATATGATACTGGGTTCTACGGGTGCCAATCACCATTGGCATCTCCCGTGTCCTAGGACCGTCGCAACTCGGGAAACCGGGTCATGACAAAAAACCAACCAAAATCACCTTATAGTTGTGCACACTAAATGTTCGATGAAATGCCCTTTAAAATTTTCCATAGGCCTACCAAGCCAATGCCATTGTCACCAGCAACGTTGGCTAGCCAATTTCACTAGTGCAACTGACTTTCATTGACACTTTTGCACCAAACCCATACTTGATGTTTCATTCTATTTGACATATCCTATATTGAACCTAAGTCTTGTTTATTGAATTACATTGTCAATGAATGATTAATGAGTTACCAAGGAGCCTATTTATTTGTTAATGGAACCTTATTATTTTTATTGACTGTTTGTTACTATATTTACTTTTCAATGCTTATTATATATGTTAGAATAACAGAGCTGCTATACCAATGGGGTAATGAGGAGAAATCCATTGACATTGTGTACAATGACCCACTGGATATGGTATAATGTCCTACCCCTAACTAGGAAGGGATTTATCCTAGCCATAAGGCTTGGCCCGCCTTATGTAATTCATACGCGATTGATACGTGATTGATATGTGACATGTATATGAGACCCTCTATAACTGTTATACGGGCATGCCATGAGTTCCTTTGATTCATTGAACCTATCTGAACTTCCAATGTAATTTATTATTAACCTTATATGTACACTAGTTATTGTCCTTTATTTATTTATAAGTTGGCATTTGGTATGCTATTTATGAACCCATCCATTGTTTATAACATATCTATTGTTACTCACCTAACCCATTGTATGATAATATATATTTGACTAACTGAGTATTTTAATATTCACCCTGTTAGTGGTCTATCATTTTCAGGTTCAGGAGTAACGACAAGTTCCCAGTCTTCTTCTTTCGTGGAACCGGCCATGTTCTTGAGTAATGTAATTATTTGTATTGTATTATGTTTACATTTTATAGCTGCTCAATAGTTTTGAATCTAAGTACAATACTTAAGTGAACTTAATGTATGACAATCCTTATGACAGATATATATATATATATATTGTAATACCCTAGAAAATGCTACCATGATTGAACAGAAATAGGTCTAGTTATTGGACTGAAAATACTGAAATAATGAAAGATAATTTTTGAGACACAGTTAGAATGCATATGAGTTACTTTTCCGGAAAACGTCGTTGTTAATAATACTGTCTGGGAAATAGCAGTCCGGTCGACTGAAGAATTTCGGAGCCAGACCAGGGGATAAAGAATCACATAAATATATGTGTAATTATGGTAAAAAGAAAAAGGTGAAAAATATTTAGGAACACTGAAAAAATAAGTGATGGCAGAATCGTAAATGTTAGTCCCTTTGGCAACCAAGAGGGGGGTGAATTGGTTGACTTTAAAAATAATAACCAATTAAAAATATGATGAAGGAAGAGAAGAAGAAAATCAACACAAAGATTTATAGTGGTTCGGCCAAAAAACGAGCCTACGTCCACTCCTCAAGATTACACTTGAGTATTTCATTACCTTTGACCCTTTTGCAGGTTCAAGATCAAACCTAAGTGTTTTGGTTAACACTTTATTCTTATAAAATGTGTTTTTCTCAAACTAGGTTCACACACAACCTTTTATAATAAATACAAGTATAACTTGATTTTGCACAATAAATATGAATGATCTAGCAATAAATGATTATGAACTTGTTTAAAGGTTGTTCTCTGTCCATTTAATACAAATCAACTCATATTTATAGTCTTGAGTGAAGAAAGAGTCGTTTAGACTCATTTTCCCGCAATAAATGCTCCTGAGAATTCGCTCCAACGGCTATTTTACAGGTGAGTCGCGCCCGTGACTGACTTCACTCTTTTTGGCTCAAAGAACACCATATTTGAATTTTTCCAAGTCGCGCTCGTGACTGAACCTGTCGCGCCCGCAACTTATTGCGAGATCCAAATTTCAAACTCTGTTGAACTTCTTCACACCTGCGACTGAGCTTAAACAGTCCTGCGAATATATCTGGTCGCACCCGCGACTAAATCACACTGTTCAATCTTAAGCTACTGGATGTTTTGAATTATGTAAACTTTAATTTCGCGCCTGCGAATAATTCTATCACACCTGTGACTTCACTTAGTCGCACCCGCGACTATCTTGTGTCACGCCCGCTACTGGATGGACGCTGTTCACCTTGAAGCTACTGGATGTCTTGAATTATCCGGACCTTAATTTTGTGCCCGCGACCTGAATCTTTTCAAGACTGTGACTGGATTTATCACACCTGTGACCAAGCTTGTATCTAGAGTCGCACCCGCGACTACAACTGGTCGCGCCCGCGACTAAGCATCCTGCAATACTTCAGAGAAATTCTTGAAGATTCTTGCACATAATCAA
>CANXYC010601157.1:0-19418 GCA_948193065.1 Aleurites moluccanus | reverse complement strand
TTTTAAAATAGTGAGATTAACTGGCCATTAATTTTGCTAATTAATGATTTTATGTGAAGTAGCGAGAGTGGAAGCATAAAATTGGTTCGTGAAATTAATAGACTTGGGGAACGTGTTGCTTAGAGATAAGGACACTCCTTTATGATCCTTGTAAGGGTAATCCAAAGAACTTAATGATTTTATGTTAATGTCTTAAGATCACGAGAGTAGACTTAAGTTTAGCATAAGTATTTGTAATTCGCCTTGAGAGAGGGTTTAACATAATTTTGGGAAACTTGGTCATTAATCCTAAATAATCGAATCTAATTAAGGAGAACGTCAAGATTGGATAATTGCTTATTGATGAAATCTTAACCCTGGTTTTTACAAATCATATTTTCTCTTTCAAGTTCATTATCTTTCTTTTATTTTCAACTTGTTCGCTAAAAATTCACCCAACCTTATTATTTCCCAAATAATAGCAATAATTAGGAGTGATTCGTTGATATCCCCTTCCTCGTGGGAATGACACTTACTCATCATTATTACTTGCCACCCGACCTGTATACTTGCAGTACAGTAAAGTCACAACATCCTTATCTACTGAAGCTCAAAGGAGAGGTACGGAATGAGAGGATGACAGAGTTCACAGTGGAGGATGGGATACTGAGATGTGGGAAATGTATTTGTGTGCCAGATTTTGATGGGCTACAGGATCGGATTATGCGAGAGGCATACTACTCAACTTACAGTGTACATCCAGGGATTTCCAAGATGTACCATGATTCGAGAGTTGTTTATTGGTGGCCAGGGATGAAGAAAGATGTAGCTCAGTTTGTGTCTAAATGCTTAGCATGTTAGCAGGTTAAGTTCGAGCATCAGAAGCCATCATGGCTACTTCAGGAGATAGAGTTGCCAGAGTGGAAATGGAATCAGGTAACTATGGATTTTATAGTTGGTCTATCGAGGACTTCAAGTGGTTATGATTCTATTTGGGTGATTGTTGACCGTCTGACGAAGTCTGCTCATTTTCTAGAGGTAAAGACCAGCTATACGGCAGCTCAGTACGCACAGTTGAATGTGGATAAGATTGTACGATTTCATGGAGTTCCTTTGATGATAATATCAAACAGGGGGTACATAGTTTACATCTCAGTTTTGGCAGAAATTTCAGGAGGCTATGGGTACCCAGTTACGGCTTAGTACGGCTTTTCATCCATAGACTGACGGGCAGTTAGAGAGGACAATCTAGACTTTGGAGGATATGTTGAGATTATGTGTTCTGGATTTCAAAGGTAATGAGGATTACTATCTGCCATTGATTGAGTTCTCCTACAACAACAATTACCACTCTTCTATTGGTATGGCTCTATTTGAAGCACTATATTATAGAAAATGTAGATCTCCAGTGTGTTGGGTGGAGCCAGGAGAGAAGCACCTAGAAGGGCTAGAATTGATTAGAGAGACTATGGAAAAGGTTCCTATGATTAGAGAGTGAATGAGGACTGCCTTTAGTAGGCAGAAGTGTTATGCTGATCCGAAGAGGAAGGATGCACATTTTGCAGTTGGTGATCATGTCTTCCTTAAGGTCTCACCGATTAGGGGTGTGATGAGATTTGGGAAGAGGGGTCAGTTATCACTAAGGTTTATAGGCACGTTTGAGATACTTGAGAAGATTGGTAGTGTGGCCTATTGATTGGCTCTTCCACCCAGTATGAGCCACGTACATCCAGTTTTTCATATATCGATGCTGTGGAAGTATGTGTCCGATCCATTGTACATTTTGGAGGTTCAAGATGTGGATCTCAGTGATGATTTGTCTTATGAGGAGCTACCTGTGGAGATTGTTGATCGACAGGTCAGAAAGCTACGGAATAAAGAGATCCCGATGGTAAAAGTACTTTGGAGGAACTAATCCATGGAGGAGTGCACTTGGGAGAGTGAATAAGACATGCAGAGCAGATATCAATTCTTGTTCCAGCAGTGAGGTATGTTTTTATTTAAATTTGAGGACGAATTTATTTGTAAGGGGATATAATGTAATACCCTATAAATTTCTAACTCATATGCATGAATTAATTCTCAGAATATGGTTCATTAGTCTTGAAATGATGGGAAATAATTTTAGAGACACAGTTAGAAAGTGAACTTGAAATTTTTTCTGAAAGCGGCGTTGTCGGGAACACTGCCGACAAATTAGTAGTCCGGTCAACAGAAGAATTTCTAAAGTTGACCTGGGGGTAAAAGATCAGCATAATTTGTGTTTAATTTGGGTAAAAAGAAAGAAGTAAAAATCATTTAGGAACACTGAAAAAGTAACTAATGGCAAAATGGTAATTTTAAGGAACTTTAAGGTGAATAGTGGAAATTGATCGGTCGGAGTTACAGAATGACTTCAGAACTATTTTTATAAATAAGTATAAATTAAAATAAGCTTATTGACTCCCTACTCTGATATCTAATTCCATACAAAATTGACAAAATAAATTATAGAAGATTTTGGACTAAAGTGTAATGGATGGAAGTTTGAGGAGTTAGTTGTAACTGTGCATATGGATTTTTCTATTTAACTTTTGCATTAGCCATTTCTATCATCTTCTTCTTTCTCCTTATGCATGGCCAAACCACCATTTTAGATTTCTTCCTCCATTTTCTTCTTCATTTCTTCATCAATTCCTTAGAAATTTAATGAAAAAGTTGAGTTTTAACCTAGCTTTCTTCATTTCCATCTTCAATTTGTAGATAAAAGCTAAGGATTTCAAGGAAATTGTAAAGGGAGGATTCAACCACATTGCTTCACTTGAGGTAAAGAGTTTATTTGTTTGGTTTGATTGATTATTTAGATGTTATTTAGGTTGAATTAGAAGGGTTTGAAGTCATTTTACATCAATTGATGTTAATTGATGGAAATCCCTAATTTGGTTGGTTAAATTGAAGTTGTATGAAATGAGTTGTTGATTTAGAGTTCATTTATGTTAATTGATGTTAGAATTAGTCAATTGGATGTGATTAGGCAACTAATTGATGGTTTATTTGATGTAGAATTGCATTTGGAATCAAAGTGTGCTATATTGGCTATTTGGTAATTTTGGTGGGATTTGAGCTATTCAAAGTGATTTGAAGCATTAGGTGAGTCTATATTGCATCCTAAAACATACCTAATTGATTGAATTGTTGATTTGAGACCTATGGAAAAATCCCTTGTTTGGCCGAACCCTTATGTACTATTCATTGCCTATGTTATTGCTTGGTTTTTCTTTGATATTCCTTAGCCAATTTGATCCATTTTGATTATGTTTAATCTTGTTTCTTGAATGCCTATACCTTGTTTGATAATGTGACTTTGTGTTGGTTGAATTGGGCAAGTCAAGTTTGTAACCTAACCTATCCTATTGGCTTGCCATTGTATGCCCACCATGTGTTTGATAAAATGCCTAGTTTATTTGCCTTTGGCCTATTGGTTTGTATTCCATAGGCCTACCATTTGAATACCATTGTTGCCAGCAATGTTGGCATGCCAATTGACCTACCATTTTCCGCCACCGAACCAACTTTTAGTCAATACCTTTGTTGTTTACCATAACTTTTATCCTTACTTATATATTATATTATGCTATGCCATTGATTCAAATACTACTTGATTTGAAAGATATTGATTATATTGTTAGTGACGATACCATTATTGCATAATGGTGTCTATTGACATGTTATCCATTTCTATTGACCTAAATGTGGTTTGACAGAGCTGCCTCACCGACAGGGTAGTGGGTACATACTGTCGGCAATGTGCACATTGTTATTGATGCCCTAGCTAGGAAGGGTTATTGGTCCCAGCCATAGGACCTGATCAGTCTTATGCCTATTTGATATGTAATCACATAGTCTACGTGTTTCATGGCCCTCTGTCTGTCTTACCATATGATTTCCATAACTTGATATGACCATTGTTATTCCTATTGATTACTGATACTGATTCTGTAAACTTATATGATTGATATTGTACCATTATTCTTTATCATATGTAAATCATTAATTCAGCCTATATTTCATTAATGATGCATATAGATTCACTGAGTATCATCTATACTCACCATTTCATTGTTTACCCATTTTAGGAGAGGAGTAGGTTGCAGAATCTCGTCTTCTGTCTTTTATGGATTTCTGCTTCAGACATTCTGATGTATATATTCTAACGTTCTTTATATTTATTTTGGTGTTAATTATCTAGCTGCTCCATGAGATATGTATGGGTTAGCTAGGAGATGAACATATGTATATATATTGATGATGATATATATTGAGTTATATGATGATGCATGATATGATAATTTGAATGGTTACAGTCAATTGCAGAATTATTACAGAATGCATGACAAAATAACAGAATGAATGGTAACTAATTAATACTGAATATATATTGTGGTTTATAGATTGTGCATGTGATACTGGGTTCTATGGGTGTCGATCACCATTGGCATCTTCCGTGCCCTAAGACTATCGTGGTTCGGGAAACTAGGTCGTGACAGAGGTGGTATCAGAGTACTAGGTTACAGACTATGAATTTAGGTTACAGATGAATAATGACTAAATTACAGAGGAATAATGATTAAGCACAGAATGGGGTAGAATTAAGTATACCATAGAGCATAGGATTTCCTTTGTCGTCCTTTGCAATTATCGTTTGTTATATGTTATTATTCTGTGTTTCTATCATTTTTTCAGACTGTTATCATTTTTCTCGACATATTACAGAGTTGGCTGATGACAAAGACAGAGATACTAGGGAGGCAGAGGTAGCCTACAATGGGTCACTAGTGAGGGAGATTACTGTTTTAGAGGGTCCGTCCAGATCTCGATGGACTACAGAGGATACAGAGAGGTGTGATGACCACTAAAGAGTGGAGATGATGAGGGGGGGATGATGCAATTACGAAAAGAATTAGCTAATTTGAGGCGGGAGAGACAACGGGTACCTCCACCACCTACTCCAGCAGAAGTGCCTCCACTTGTAGTACCTGAGGCAGCTCCAGTGGCATCGGCTCCTATGTAGACAGTGGGGCCTCAGAGGGAGCCAGTTGTACATGGAGGCCGAGGAGTGATTGATGAGCATAGAGTATTGATGTTTAGCTTTCTGAAGATAAACCTACCTATGTTCAGGGGAGATAGAGGGACTAATCCTATTTATTTCTTAGAGGAGGTGGAGAAGGTTACAAGGAGACTACCGTGTTCAGAGCTGAGGGAAGTCGAGTTGGTTGGGCTGTTGTTTAAGGGTAAAGTATGGACATGGTTTTCGAAATGGATGGAGCCCAGGCTTTACGGTGAGCACCCACCTATATGGACAGTGTTCAGGCAAGGTCTTATTGATGAGTTCATTACTGAGGGTGTTAAAACCCATAACTTAATGAGATTTGAGCAGCTTGAGTAGGGGGACAGATATGTGGAGGAGTATGCGGAGGAGTTTATTTGGTTGAGTAGATATGCTAGACACATTGTACCTACAGAGGCAGATTTGATTAGTAGATTTCGGAGGGGTTTGCATGCTGCACTCCATAATGCTTTGTTGGCTACAGAGTTCACTTTATTGACTATGGTGATTAATAAAGCTACACAGATGGAGGAGAAATACAAGACTGAGAGGGATAAGAGGGGCTATAAGAGAAAAGAGGGTCCAGGATCACAGGTTAGGAGGGGAGAGAGCAGCTCCCATCCTAGACAAGTTGAGCCAGTGCCATGATTTTAGCAGAGATCATCAGGTGGCAGTCAGAGGTGGAGAGTACAGAGTAGGGGACCACCAGTGGTATGATCTACATTTGCTTATTCAAAGGGCTTTTTTAGACCAGCGGTATAGATGTCTGGTATGCCAATTTGTGGATTTTGTGGAAGGAGGCACGGAGGGGAGTCCGGTTACAGACAGGAGCATGTTTGAAGTATGGCCAGCAGGGTCACTTCATTAACAGATGTCCTCTATAGGGTGAGCAGCAACAACCATCTGTTACAGTTTCATAAACAGTAGTACAGGCAAGCCAAAAACTGGGTAGAGAGGCTACAGCTAGAGGCAGAGGCAGGGGAGGACAGGCTCCCAGTGGTAGTCAGGCCCTAGCTGGTAGGGGCCAGGGCAGAGTATTTGCAGTCAACACCTAGGATGCTCAGAGATCAGACAATGTTGTCACAGGTACCATCTTAATTAAGAATGAGATTGCAGATTCCTTATTCAATTCGGGTGCTACTTATTCTTTTGTGTCACCACATTTTACACCCAAATTGAATAAGGAAATGAGATTATTAGATGTGCCATTGATGATTGCTACTCCTATGGGTGATAGTGTGGATGTTGATTATTATTACCCTAATTGCATTATTGAGATTGATGATCATATCCTGCGTGCTAATTTGATTGAGTTTCCTGTACTAGAGTTAGACGTTATCTTAGGTATGGATTAGTTGATGAGGCAGTGGGCAGTTATAGACTATTTTTGGAAGAGGGTTAGATTTCAGCCTGAGGGGCAACCAGAGTTTGAGTTTCAGGGTGATATTCGGGAGTTCTGAGTTAACCTGATTTTTGCTATCTAGGCCAAGAAGATGATTGGGGATAGGCTGTTCAACCTATTTGGCACATGTAGTAGATGTACAGAGATCTTCTGTATAGTTAGATCAGATATCAGTGGTTCAGGAGTTTCCTGATATATTTCTTAATGAGTTGCTAGGATTTCCCCCTAACAGGGAGATAGAGTTTGAGATAGAGGTGCATACAGGCACAAACCCTATATTTATTCCACCATACAGAATGGCTTCAGCAGAACTGAAGGAATTAAAGATACAGTTACAGGAGCTATTAGATAGAGGGTTCATCAAACTGAGTAGTTCTCCTTGGGTTACACCGGTACTATTTGTAAAGAAGAAATATGGCTTATTGAGGATGTCTATAGACTACAAGTAGTTGAACAAAGCCACAGTGAATAATAAGTATCCGTTGCCTCGAATATATGACTTATTTGATCAGCTACAAGGGGCCAGCCATTTTTCAAAGATAGATCCGAGATCTGGGTATCATCAGTTGAAGATTAAACAAAGTGATATACCCAAGACTACTTTCAGGACCCGGTATGGCCATTATGAGTTTTTGGTATTGCCATTCGGGTTGACTAATGCACCTGCTACTTTCATGAATCTTATGAACAGGGTGTTCAGGTCATATTTGGATAAGTTTGTCATTGTATTCATTGATGACATACTTATCTATCCCAGTAGTGAGGAGGAGCATGTGGAGCATTTGAGGATTGTATTCAGACACTTCGAGAGCATCCGTTGTATGCTAAGCTATCTAAATGCCTGTTTTGGTTGACCGAAGTGTGTTTCCTTGGACATGTGATATGTAAGGATGGGATTAAGGTGGATCCTCAGAAGATAAAAGCGGTTGCTAATTAGTCCCAGCCTACCAATGTTTCAGAGGTGCGTAGTTTTTTTTGTATGGATGGATATTACAGGAGGTTTGTGAAAGATTTCTCTCGAATTGCAGCTCCACTGACTAGATTGATGAGGAAATAGGAGCAGTATTTCTAGAGGGATGAGTGTGACCGTAGCATCCAGACTTTGAAGTATTGCCTTACTAGTGCTCCAGTATTGGCATTACCAGTTGAGGGGGAGAAATTTACAGTGTGTTGTGATGCTTCACATATTGGTTTGGGTTGTGTATTGATGCAAATGGGTAGGGTGATTGCTTATGCTTCTCATTAGTTAAAGAAGCATGAAGCAAATTATCCGACTCATGATCTAGAGATGGCAGCGGTGATATTTGCCTTGAAGATTTGGAGACATTACTTGTATGGATCGAAATGCGAGATATATTCTGATCATAAGAGTCTACAGTATATATTTCAGCAGAAGGATCTGAATCTTTGGCAATGCAGATGGGTATAGCTTCTTAAAGACTATGACTGCGAGATTCTTTATCACCCAGGGAAGACCAATGTAGTGGCTGATGCTCCGAGCAGGAAATCGATGGGCAGCTTAGCTCATATAGTGATTGGCAGGAGGCGATTAATCAGAGAGACTTAGAAGATATGGGAGTAGAGTTGGAATTGGGATCCCAGGATTGGAACCAGGTTCTGATAGCCCTATAATATCCAGATGAGTTTATCACTCTATATCACTCTTAAGCATCTCAAGTCTAAGGACATTTGCACATTTCTATGCAAAGATATGTCATTAACATTGTTTAGATTTTCATATGACTATCTCCTGCGATCACTCCGTTGCACTTACTACTCCTAGTAAGAATCCACATGCTATACTTAGACATCTCAATGTCAGCATCTTTATGAGATTAGATGATTTGATCAAATCAAACAGTATACACATGTGCTAGTCTTTTCGAATCAATAATGTCCAATCTCATTGATACTATGACTAGGGAAATTTAGGTTAAAACATAATTACACATGATAAGTATCTCATTATCATGATCATATCATGAATGCCTTCATGCTGTGTTTATACCATGGACTTTATTAAATAATTATACTATATTATTCTAAACAATAATAAACACTCATTAATAAATAATGCCTTTTTATTAATATATTTCTAAAAACATCATTACAATGATTGTCTTTAGAGCACCTACACTAACAATCTCTCACTTGCTCTAAAGCCAATCACCTTTGTATCTAATACCATAGGCTAGTACATGTCTGTTGTACTTATTATGGGTTAAAGGCTTTGTAAACGGATCAACAATGTTCTGATCAGTAGAGACTCTATCTATAGTTATATCCTGTCTACCAATGATCTCTCTAATCAAATGGTAATGTTGAATCACGTGCTTGGTGTTGGGATTTAGGCCGTTAGGCACAGTGAAAAAAAATAAAAAAATCCCAAACCAAGATCTCTATGTTGATTAAAATTGAAGATTAATTAAAAATCAAGATCTTTACCATTGTGTTTGGAAACCTTCTCTTCACTTGATCACCAAGAAAGGGTTGTAGCAAACCACTATTATTCCCATAAGATGAGGAAAGCCCGACTAGTAATCCATGCGAAGATCAAATAACAAGCTTTTAGGAAAGAGGTGCTAAAAATCCTTAGTTCCAAGCCTTAGGATTTTTGGTTTGGATGGAGAATGAATGGTGGCCAAATTCTTTCTTGATTGTCCTCTCTATTTTCTGCCAAGGGATGTGATTTATGACTTAGGGTTTTTTAATTATAATCTCATCATATTTATATGGCCTTTAATTAATTAGGTTTTAATCTAACGGCTTAGAATAAAACTGTCACGACCCAATTTTAGACCATGACGGTCCTAGGGTACGGGTAATGCCTAGGCAAATCCATTGATTGTTATTGATATTGAAATGCCTATTATGTTTGATGGACTATGCACCCGAATTGCTCCTAACAGTATGCACACAAAATGTTTAGCCACATTCCATGATATTTATTATTAATTGTTACCTTTGTATCAAGTAAAGAAAATGATACATGATTCATGAAATAAATTGACGTTAATTGACAAGTAAACCCATTTGTATCAATCGAAAACCAGTGTATTGTAATGTTCCTAATGAATACTTGATATTGTTATTGATTGAAATTGACCTATTTTACATATGGATTTGATAGAGCTGCCTCTCCAACAGGGTAGTGGGTACATATTGTCAGCAATGTGCACATTGATTACTGATGCCCTAGCTAGGAAGGGTTATGGTCTTAGCCATAAGATATGATTAGTCTTATGCTTACTGATACTGATATGACTGGAGACTGCATGTTTATATATAGTCCATACTGTTCTGGCCCTTTATCTGTCTTATCTACATGATTCCAAGCTTATATCTTATTGCTTACCATTAATGGTCATTCTATCATCGATATGATTGTTACCTGTTCCAAACTTCCAAGGACATTTGGTGTGCAAATTAATTAATCTTTGACAAGCAAATTGAATATACTGATATTCTTCATTTTTTTTATTAACACTTGACTACCATTGATATTTTTTATTATCATAAGCTTACATCTCATATTTAATCATGTATACATGCTCACGAGTATTTTTATATGCACCAAATAGTGGTTTATAATTTTGACAAGGATGAGATAGAGGAAGCTGATTCCAAGTCAATTTCTTTTCCGATTTGGAATGTCAAGTACATCAAGGTAGAATTTTATACTCTAAAGGTCATGAGTGTCAACTCTTAGAGCTCCATGGTACTGTGTATAATTAGATGATTGAGTACTATAGTGATATATGAATAGTGAAGTAATTGACATTTAAGTGACATTAAGATGTAATGTGATTTGTTATTAAAGTTTAGTAATGAATGACTATAATGTGCAATGCTCAATGATAATGATAGTGATTATAATGATAGTGATAGTGGTATCGCTTAAATGAAATTCATATGTTTTAAAAGAGCTTTAGAAGTGCTATGTATGTTTATGAAATTATGATGTTGAGAGTATAAGGCAAATTATTAGGAGTGCAAAAAAATAATTTTTATGCAGGCTGTCTAATTTATAAAATTCTCGGTTTTGGGTTTGGAATAGCATTAAAATTACAAAGGAAACTCTGGCAAATTTTTTGAAAAATTTACAAGTAATAAATAGAATTTCAATATTAATGAATGAATTAATATTGACTGAATGATTGATAAGTGGATTGTTCATAGGTTTTACGAGTTTTCGGTGACCTTAAGTCTACCCGTGTCCCAGGACCGTTGCGACCCTAAAGTGGGTCATGACAGAGGTGGTATCAGAGCTAAAGGTTTAGAATTTGTGTCATAGGTATCAATGAGTTAATAAGTATACCATGGAGCATAGGATTCTGTCTCGTCATTTGAAGTTATCTATTAATATAGTTATCAGCGTTATCTGTTATGAACTCCTCTACTTAATGTGTGTGTGTGTGTGTGTGTGTGTATATATATATATATATATATATATATATATTATGTAATATAGAGAGAGTGATTAATAAGAATTGATAAAAGTAATAGTAAATTGGAAGTGAAGATTGAAGCAGTACATGATCAATTGATATTGACCATGTTAGAATCAACTTTAAATATGTGTTATAAGTAATAGCGTAATAAGAATAATGTTATTGTAAATGATTGAATGATAGAATGAGTATAGTGATGCTAAGTAAGTATGATAGATGATTCCAAATAATAGAGAATATGGAGCTATTGAGGCCTAAAATAGTGAAAAGTTAAGAATATAATTATAATGAAAGAATAAATACATGTTATAGCAATTAAGTAAAATGAGAAGTAAATGATATACTAATAGTTTCTATAATGGTATGCATAACTGATTATTGAGGTTCAGGTAAAAGTAAAAAAATTTTAAGCTATTGTTTATTGAAATGTAGGGAATATGATCATAAGAAACGAGTTAATGATCAAAATGATAAACTATAAAAATAAGAGATTAATGTAAGGATATTGATAAGGTTATAGAACATATTAAGGTATAATATATTAAAAGTTTAAGTACTATATTATTAAAGGTTTATGGATTATAGATCGTATACTGATAAACAAATGATATGAGAATTATGGAATAGCGCAAAAGATAAGAAGAATATAGAATTTGACACATTAGTCTATGTAAGATGATAAGTGATATAGAGAAAATATTTACAAAGATGATTAGAGACTGTTTGATGTACATATACAGATGTTTACAGTATTGAATGAGAAAATTCGAGGACGAATTTTATTGAAGAGGGGGTAGAATGTAATACCCTATGAGATCTTATCTTGAATGCATGATCTAGTTTTCAGTTTATGGTTTGAAATTATTAAAATGATTGGAAATAATTTTAGAGACACAATTAGAATACAAATGCGATACTTTTTTGGAAATCGTCGGTGTTGGAAATACTGTCGAGAAAATAACAGTCCGGCAAATTTAAGAATTTTAGACCCAGACTTGGGGGGATGAAGTAAGTTAATTTTATGTAAAATTATGGTAAAAAGAAAGAGTTAAAAAATGTTTTGGAACACTGAAAATAAGAGTAATGGCAAAATTGTAAATAATGACAATTTTGAGGGCAATTTTAGAAATCCACTATCTGGGATCCAGAAATGATCCAAAACTATTTTTAAATGATAGAACAACTTAAAATAAGGTATTTCACTCCGCACACTTGAGGTTGAATCTAAATAGAATAGACATAAAAAATTACAGAAAAGTTCTGGGCTTAAAAATACAAATAAGAAAAATTTTGGGCTAAAAGTATAATTAATCAAAGTTATGGGACCCACTCATTCTAGAAATCAGCCAAGGTGGCCAGCCATGGTAGTGGGGGAATGATTTTTTTTTATATAAATTAATTAATTTTTTATCAATTAATGGAAAAGTTGACAAGTAAGCTTAAAATCTAGAAATTTCTATTTGTTTTTATCTTCAATTTTTTGTTGGCTTTTGGTGTATATAAGAGTTGATAAGGATATGTTGGCTGCCATTTTTTAAGAGGAGAACCAAACCAAGGGAAAGAAAAACAACCAAAAATAAGTCTTCCAATCTTTCCAAAGAATTCAACCAAAAATAGCTAGAGAAGTGAAGAAGGAAGTAACTTTATGAAGAAAATGGGATAGAAAAATAGTGTTAAAACTTTTGGTGGAGAAAAAGGAGGTGGGATTCAAGTATTTTGATTTGAGGTGATAATTCTAAACTTATAATTTTTAATTTTATTTAAGAGTTATAAGGTTTGATTTGGCAAATAATTGAGGTAATTAAGTTAAAAATGTAAAGAATGATCTAGGGTTAATGTAGTTTCTGAATTTTGTTTTAAGACAGTAAATTATAGCTATTATGCCAAAATTTTAATGAATGAATTTGAGGATGATTAAAACATGGAAGTCGTAGATAAATATATTAGTTAGATGACTATAAAAGTAATTTGTAAAATTCGTAGTGAGGGAAGAGTTATTGGGTAAAAACTGTGACTGACCTGGAGTTAGGTTTTCTGAAAAATGCTACTGTGTTTTATTATATATAATGATAGAGACAGAATTAGAAGAAGTGTTCAACATGACAAGTGTTAATTTTTGTCTTATATATAAGTCTTAAAAGGGTTTTGTAATTGGATTTGTGGTTTATGAGATATTAGGTCATAGATATAGACTGCCCGGAATGACTATTTAACAGAACATAGGTTACAAAATTATATTAATATAAGGACCTTAAATTCTGAATTAGAGAAAGTGTTAAACATGAAAGATGATCATTTATGTATTATATAAATTAATTTAAAATGTTTTTATAATTGGATGAGTATAGAATTAATTATAGACATAGAAACAGGATATGTCTGGATAGAGATTTCAAGGTAGTAGTTTAATTTTGGAAATTCACTAATAATTGTACAGTGATCCAAAAATTCTGAAATTTGGATATGTTATAATTTTATATGTCTATTTTCAATATGAAAAGGAATTACAGTAATTGGTTAAGTTCTTATTGATTTATTAGTAAAAGAATAGTATCTGCCAGAATAAGATTTGTAGAAAGAATGCAGGCAACAGGACTGGTTGTAACAGTAAGTTTAAGTTAACACCATAAATTGTGTAGTGATGACTTTAATATGAAATTTGCATATTTTAGACCTAATATATCTAGTTTAATTATGAAAAATAATTGAAGCAATTGGATAAGTGTAGATTGAGATAGAGATAGAAATGTCCGAACTGCCAGAATGAGGTCTATAAGTGAGAGTTATTAGGCTAAAACTCTAAGTAAAAGAATAAATGGAAATTTATTAAATTAAATTGAATATTTATGCATAACATATAGATGAATGCTAATTTTTAATGTTTAAATTAATGTATAGCTTAGAATACTGAAGAAGATATAAGTGGAAGATCAAAGTAGAGAAGTGAAGAGTGGAAAGTAAAAATATTAGCGAGGTGAGTAATGTATACATCATTATACATACCCATGTTTTGATTTGTTGACCCAATGAACATCATTCTTTCTTGGTTAAGTGCCATATTGCTATTGTTGATCATCCTTTGATCATTCTTAAAATTGAAATCACCAAAATTTATTTATTGTTATTGATATTGAAATGCCTATTATGTTTGATTGACTATGCACCCGAATTGCTCCTAAAAGTATGCACACCAAATGTTTAGCCACATTCCATGATATTTATTATTAATTGTTACCTTTGTATCAAGTAAAGAAAATGATACATGATTCATGAAATCTATTGACATTGATTGACAACTAAACCCATTTGTATCAATCGAAAACCAGTGTACTGTAGTATTCCTAATGAATACTTGATATTGTTATTGATTTCCGTTGGCCTATTTTACATGTGGATTTGACAGAGCTGCCTCTTCAACAGGGTAATGGGTACATATTGTCGGCAATGTGCACATTGATTATTGAAGGGTTATGGTCCTAGCCAGGAAGGGTTATGGTCCTAACCATAAGATCTGATAAGTCTTATGCTTACTGATACTAATATGACTGAAGACTGTATGTTTACGTATAGTCCATATTGTTCTGGCCCTTTATCTATCTTATCTATACGATTCCAAGCTTATACCTTATTGCTTACCATTAATGGCCATTCTATCATCTATCTTATTGTTATTTGTTCCAAACTTCCAAAGACATTTGGTGTGCAAATTAATTAATCTTTGACAAGCAAATTGAATATATTGATATTCTTCATTATATTTATTGACACTTGACAACCATTGATATCTTTTATTATCATAAGCTTACAACTTATATTTAATGATGTATACATGCTCACTGAGTTATTTTATACTCACCAAATAGTGGTTTATAATTTTTATAGGGATGAGATAGAGGAAGCTGATTCCAAGTCAATTTCTTTTCCGACTTGGAATGTCAAGTACATCAAGGTAGAATTTTATTCTCTAAAGGTCATGAGTGTCAACTCTTAGAGCTTTATGATACTGTGTATAATTAGATGATTGAGTACTATACTGATATATGAACAGTGAAGTAATTGATTTTGAAGTGATGTTAAGATGTAATGTGATTTGTTGTTAAGGTTTAGTAATGAATGACTACAATGTGCAATGATCAAAGATAATGATATTGATAATGGTATTGCTTAAATGAAATTCATATGTTTAAAAGAGCTTTAGAAGTGCTATGTATGTCTATGAAATTGTGAAGTTGAGGATATAAGGAAGGCAAATTATTAGGAGTTCAAAAAAATAATTTTTGTGCAGGCTGTGTAATTTATGAAAGATCTGGTTTTGTGTTTTGAATAGCATTAAAATTACAAAGGAAACTCTGGCAAAATTTTTTAAAAATTTACAAGTAATAAATGGAATTTCAATATTAATGAATGAATTAATATTGATTGATAAATGGATTATTCTTGGGTTCTAAGGGTTTCCGGTGACCTTAAGTCTACCCATGCTCTAGGACCGTCGCGGCCCAAAAATGGTTCGTGACAATCAATTACAAAAATACTTGAAGTGGAAGCATCTGATGCTTTCTTCTTCTTTAAGGACTCCAAGTAAGCTTTGCAATTCCTCTTCCAATGACTAGTCTTTCCACAATGGAAGCATGCTCCCTTTTCAGCAGTCTTACTCTCAGTAGGTGCCTTAGGTTTAGAAATTCCATCTTTGCTCTTTAAGGCCTTTTTCGCGTTCTTGTTCTTCTTCTTCTTAAGAGAAGATCTAGAAGACTCGACTAGCATCGTCGCCTTATCTTTCCTCAAAGAAGGCTCAACCATCTTAAGCATGTTAATTAGCATGGGAATGGTGGTATCAATTTTGTTCATCTGATAGTTCAACACGAATTATGAAAAGCTATTCGGTAAACTTTGTAGAATTAAGTCTAAACTTAATTCATGATCCATCACGAATCCCAAGCCACCTAACCTCTCTATAGGCCCATTCATCTTTAACATGTGAGTAGCTGCAGATGAACCTTCAACCATCTTGATTCTAAAGAGTTGCTAGGATATCTCATATTGCTCAACCATAGCCTGTTCGCCAAACAATTCCTTAAGATGGAAGATCATGGTTCCAACATCCATGCCCTTATGTTGCTTCTGTATCTCTGTGGTCATACCAGCTAGCATAATGCAACTAGCCAAGCTGTCATCACCAGCATGTTTTCTATATATGTCCACAACATCTTGTGGGGCATCAACAACTGGCTCGGTAGGAAAAGGAATTTGAAGGACATAATCTATCTTTTTAGCCTTAAGAACAATTCTTATGGACTGATAGTAGTCAATGAAATTTGATCCAGTTAATTTGTTGTTATTTATTAAGGAGCGCAATTGCAAGTGGATAGTCATGATTTTAGCAACCTAGATGTAAAAACAGATAGTTAATATAAATGAATGTAAGATAATTTGGTCTTTAAATTACTTGCATTACTCCTACTATTTTATTATGAATCAACAACCCTCACTGTAAAATCCAAGAAGAACCTATATGGAAGTTCCTCATAGCGGGTAAGTATCTATTATCTCCAAATGATCACAAGTGCTCTCCCCAGAAACCATTTAGATCAAAATGTGGATATCTTATATCCTTTATATCTCATACGATTACTTAATCATTTGGCTATTAACTCTTAATACATATATACATCACATGCATATATCACCAAACAGGTCTCAAATTATCATTAACCTGAGTGCTCTCCCCTAAATTAATGACATTTGTTAAGGTCCGCCTATTAATCAGGGAATCTCATTTCTATGGAGTGAATATATTTTGCAAGATGGTTCGGCTGGGTGCTCTCTCTATACCTTCCAAATGAAATAACTCTGGTTCACATCATATTAAAGTAAGACTCAACCTTAATGTTAATTAAAGAGGGATTTCTTTCTTTTAAGCGTCTCATCATTTTAATCCTAGCATGCATATACTATCTTTATTTATCATCAAGATATATGCGATAATAAAATTATATGGTCATAGTTATGGACAATCTACATTGACTTTTTGAGCCATGAAAAAGTCATAGGTAACACCTAAGTAGATGTATGAGATTACAACTTAAAGCTAAAAATTAAAATAACATTTACAACAATTTTTATCTTCAAGTCTTTAAGGTACTTCTCCAAGTTGCCTTCGGTCTCCTTTTGGTCAACATGGGCCTCTGTCTTGGATCTCCAGGTTGGGCCTTCCTTTATTCTTCAAATGCCTAATCTAAGTCCTATGTAAAACTACTTTTACACAACCTTTGAAAAATAAAGAAATTTAAACTAACTATTACAACCATCCAAAAGGCAACCAGGGCGCGCAGGCCCAAATTAATCAAATGCATGAACAATTATATTGGTCAAGTCCATATCCATACCATTATGCCAACCATACATTCATAATGCAATTTCTAAAAACAATTTTAAAAAAAAATTATTGCAAAAACTCTTTTTGCTTACTTTCCGCAACTTTATTCATTCAGTTTGGATTTGGTTTATTGAATTGATTTTAAATAAATTCTAAATTTATTTTAAAAGTTCAGAAATCTATCATGGAAAATTGGCTTGGAGGAGGTAGATTTACTGAACCAAACGGTTCAACCAGCCGTCCAAACTAAGGCACACAATTCGGCACTTAGGATTTTGAAACCCTTCATTGCGCAATCATCCTACTAAACCAGAAACATAGATTCAAAAAATAATTTTTCATCAATTTTATTCAATCATAGCATGGCTCTGATACCACATGTTGGGATTTAGGCCGTTAAGAGTAGCGGGAAACAAAAAATCCCAAACCAAGAAGGCTATGTAGATCAATTGAAGATTCATTAAAGAAAATCAAGATCTTTACCTTTGATTTGAGAAACTCTTTCTCCTTTGATCACCAAAAAAGGGTTTTAGCAAACCACTATCTTTCCTACAAGAGCAAGAAAGCACCACTAGTAATCCACGCGAAGATCAAACGATAAGCTTTTTGGAAATAGGAGCCAAAAACTCTTATGTGTAAGATAAGAGGTTTTGGCTGAATGGAGGAGAAGCAAGAGAGATAGGCCAAATTCTTTTGGTGCAAGAATAGGTTCTAAAATAGGGCCAACCTTTTGTGTTTTCTTCCTAGGGTTAATGAATTATGATCACATCATATTTTCTTGGGCCTTGGATCAATTAGGTTTTAATCTAACGGCTTAGATTAAAACATTAAGCCTAATGACAATAATGCCATTAATGAAAGGTCAAAAACACTCCTTTGACCTTGGACTTATTGATCCTAATATTAACACAATCCAATGGTCTTAATTTAATTAAATACATCACATGTAAATAATTAAATTAAATAATTAATTTAATCATATTAAATTATTGCAAAAACTCCATAATTAAATATATGAATTAAATCTCATTTAATCATAATTTAATTAACCATTTCACTTATTGTTTGAATCACTTCTATGCATGTGACCTAATAGATTTCCCAATTAAATGGCAACTTAAGTCCTTAATAATTTCCTTAAATTGATTTGGGAAATTCTTAAGTGGTATTCCTATTTCCAAAATAGGAAACTTCCATAAAAGGTAATCCTTGTCCAACAAGGATTATATGAATTAAACTCCTTTAATTCATAATCAATTCTCCAATTGAACCTTTCTAACTTAAGTAGATCATGAGCGATATCTTGCCATACATCATGACACCTAAGTAATCAGAAATTGCTAATGGTGAGCAGAAATCCTTACACATGGACAATATAGTGCTACTAGTCCCTTTAAGCCCTTTTACCAAGTTTGAATTAATGCATGGACATTATGTTAACTCCACTAAGCTGGCTGCACCACACTTAGCCCGAACAATAGTTCCTTGTAATCCAAGCATCATTACTAAAATGATTTCCTTAGAGACTATCTCTAAGTACTATCCACTTTGGCCAAAGTTTTCCAGTAATGATCTTATACAAGAGGCCTTAGGTAAAACCCTCCTTTTAACAGGAGTTTATGAGGCCTCGTCCGAGCACCGCTCATCCGGGCTCGCCCTCTTCGAAAGGAAAAGAGGCGTTAGGGCATCAGAGTGCTCATATGGGGCAATTTCTCATAGAGGAGACGAGCTTAGTGCCTTTTATTTGAAAACGGTTTTGATGTTTTGAAGTCGCCACCTTAAGTTATTTTTGTAGGGAAAATTTAAGGTAAAAACCCATTTTGACTCCAATTTTATCCCAAAGGAAAAAGTGCACTAGTCCTTGAAACCAAAGAGGGTTCAGGGACTAGGTTTTCGGTTGAACTTGGATTTTAATTTTAACCTTGATTTAAAAATGATTTTCATGAACAATTATAAAATGTATGAGCAAATAAATAAATGCATGAGCAATTGAAATAAAATAATTAAAGAGAGCAATAAAAGTAAATTATTACATCGCAAAACCTCAAAAATAGGGGATATCAACTCCAGCCCTTATGGGTTCTAGGTTGATCACACATTCCCCAAATAGTATATTCAACAAATAAA
>CANXYC010601012.1:0-16658 GCA_948193065.1 Aleurites moluccanus | reverse complement strand
TATATAAATTAATAATATTTATTTAAAATTATTTATATTATATATATATAATATTTCAAAAATATTTATTTATTGATTTATAAAAGAGATATAAAAGATGTAAGATTTGGGTTTGATATATTTAATTTATTTAATAGGCATTTTGTTTTTGCTATATATGCAAGTGTAAATCAAGCTAATTTCAATTTTTTAAACAATAATTTTTTTTTTATTGAGTTTTAATAACTTATAAATGTTGTAAGTTTGAATCCCCATATAATTTGCTAATTGAAAAGAAAATATATAAATTGAGTTCAACTCACTCTCATTCAACTTGATGCATACTTTACTAAAGTTTCATTTTGTTGTTAGGTATAAACAACACTATCAAACTTCAGTAATAATATATGTAGCTGGGATTATTTTTCCACTTATTTTTCTTTTATTCAAATTTAGTTTATATAGATTTTTTACTTCAAAAATAGAAATTTATTTTGAAAAATAAAAATAAAATGATATACTTTAAAAACATGTATACTATTCTTGAATAGAAATATCTGCATAAATTCAATTCATAATTTACACGATTTATATGAAATTTAAAATGATCTTAAGAGTTAATTCAAAATTTATTGTCTTATTCAAAACATAATGTGTTTGATTTGACTCAAAATGTAATCTGTTTGATATAAAATAAATAGATAAAATTATATTTTTTTGGAAGAATTTCATAGTTCTTTCAAATTAATAAAACAAATATAACTAACTCATAAATTTACCCAAATTTAACCTAAAAAAAAAAAATTGAAAGTGAAAAAGGTTTAAAAAAAGGGAGAAATATTATTGTCATCAGAACTCTAATAATTTCTATTCGTTAACAAACAATTATAATGAGTGTCTATCTCGTTGTTCACTCATAAATTTGTGCTCAAATAATCAAGAAACCTACCTACTTGTAATTCACCATTGGTTTCTTCAATGACTCGCCTTTCCTCCGCTAATGAAACAGATCAATGATAGAGCCATAAATTTTTTTTTTTAAGGGGCTAAATTTTGTATACCATAATTTATATCCAAGTAGTATATGTAATTAAGTTAATTTCTATATAGCCAAGGAAATTTTTTACCTAAAATGTGGGAGGCCAAATACAAAATATGACAAAAATTTAATAACTGGACACCAAAAACATGTTGCATTTTGGAGGTTAGGGGACCATGGCTCCCTCCGTCATTGAAACTGACTCGATGAAGATGAGCACAAAGAAGAATCATTGCACAACCTGTAACAAAAAGCTAGGATTACTAGGGTTCAACTTCAACTGTTACTGTGGCAGTGTGTTTTGTGGATGTCAGCGTTACCCTGAAGAACATGATTAGACAATTGACTGTCAAACTTTAATAAGAAAAAATCCACTTTATAAGACTGATAAATTACAGAATAGGATTTAATTTATATTATTATTTGCAGTTCAATTTGATATAGGTAATAAGATAGAGCTAATATTGTTCTTAGATTGTTTAAAACAAAAATTCATATTGTTAATTTATGGAACATTTTGAAAATTTTTTCATTGCTTTAGATACGCTAGAATCCATCCTGAGTGACATGAGCTTTGCTAGAAGACAATTGGGTGGAAACAGCCTGGGATTGAGGCTCTTTCAGGTGCACTGACAATGCATTGTTGTTCATTGCATTGAAAAAAATAGTCATTACATTCAGTACCTCTCTAAACAAGTTTGTTTTTTTTTTTTTTTTTTTTCCTTTTGTTTTTTATCCAAACACTGAACGGAGAAAGATTTATTCTAAGTTTAAATATTCCCTGTAGAACTAGGAGAATATTTAATTAGTTCAAAAGGATTCCTTATATGCATTACCAAAGCATAAAAGGAAAGGTATTTCAAATACTAAAAGGATTTAAAAATGCAAAAGAACTTTATCTATATATAAACCAACCAACATAACTCTTTTTCATTATTGAAAATTCTAACAAGCAAACATAAGCAGCGAGGAGAAAAAAATAACATGGATCCACTGCTCTGTGCTAATGGCTGCGGCTTCTATGGATCAGCACAAAATCAGAATTTGTGCTCAAAGTGCTTTAGAGAATACCAAAAGCAAAACCAAATAATCAAAGGCAATGCAACAAAAGAAACTATTTGTGATTTACCATTGATTTCTTCAATGGCTCGCCTTTCCTTGGCTAATGAAAATGACTCGACAAGGACAAAGAAGAATCGGTGCACAACCTGCAACAAAAAGCTAGGATTATTGGGATTCAACTGCCGCTGTGGAAACATGTTTTGTGGATCTCACCGTTACCCTGAAGAACATGGTTGTAATGTTGATATGAAAACAATTGGCCGTCAGACTTTGATCAAGCAAAATCCACTTTGTAAAGGTGATAAATTGCAGGATAGGATTTAGTTTGTTCTATTTTTCATTAGGATTTGTACCCAACACTTTTACGTTAATTTCGTACAAATACTATGCCAATTTCGTATTAATACCATGCCAGAAAAACATACCAATATAATATTGTTTTCTCAGTACAATCTGTTATCCAGAACATAATTTTTAGCTATTACAAACAAACATCATTCACAACTAATAACATAGGAGAATTTTTGATTCGTAGGTTTAAAACAGTCTTAACAATTACGAGTAAGATTAAGATTAGTGAATTTGAATAGCTGGACACCAAAGAGGTACCCTTCTTTCCTTCTATATCTATATAAATCAACGCATGTAGATTATTGACACACCTGCGGGTATGAAAATTACAAATGTATCTCAACATCAAACACATTTTTCAAACTAAAGTCAGAAAATAACTTTGACAGTTTTCTGAAAGACCCGGAATAGGCCTTTCGATCATAGCCTGCCATAGGTTCATAGAGGGAAGAGAAAATAAAATGCTACTTTTGCAACCAGATAAATTTAAATGGGATCTTATCCTATAATAATAAGCTAGAATCCATCTTCAGCGACATGCTCTAGAAGACATCTGGGTGGAAACGGCCTGGGATTGAGTTGCTTTGCTGAGCTTGCTTCAGGTGCATTGTCAATGCATAGTTGTTCACCTGGTAGATCATTGCATAAAAAATGGTCATTACATCAGAGTCGAGAAAAAAGGAAGGCTACAAACTATGGCAAACTTGCAACTATACTACTATTGAATGGAACAGGAAAACCAGATAAACTTCCACCAAAAAAGCTCAAGAGTAGACATATATTTCAGGAGTTTTTGTGTCAACCTCTAAGGCCCTCAGTTGGTCCTGGTATTGGGACACCAATTGCTTTAGATGCTGCAACTCCTGGCTCCTGTCTTCATACTCTTTCTGACGCTCGTGCTGAATAGATACAGCTCGCTTGAGAATTGCATTTTCCTGAATCAGTGCTTGCACTTGTTCCTTCAACATCATATTTTCCTATGAAGATGCAAAAACAAGCTCGTCAGTACCTTCCAAACCAAAAAGAATATTTCACACCTGTCACCCCTCCCCCCAAAAAATAATTAAATAATTAAACAACTAAGAGAAAAATAAAAAATAAAGGAAATAAAATAAAAACAGAGAATGAATAACCTGTTGAAAGTTTTTAGCTGCCTCTGTGCCAGCACGTGCACAGATGGACTTCTCCAGAACTTCCAGCACTCTTGAAGCACGAGCTCTAGCATCATCCACATTGGAAGCACTCATCATTTCCCTAACAAATAGCTCTACCCACTCTGCGCCATCCATTGGCAGCTGCGCTGAAGCTGATGGATCATCAGTTGGTGGAGCTTCTGCATTAGTTGTGGCTATGCCTGAAACAAAATATTGTTCTGCCCATTAAGAAACAAATATGAACTATAAACAAAATACTGATTTGAGATCAAATTGTGATTTTAATGATTATGTTTCAACTGATTGAAACTGCAAATGACATGAAGGACAAGCAGTAAAGAAATTACAAGGCACTTGTATCAGGATTTAGGACAACAGCATAGAGAGAGGGGGAATGCACAAGAGATGAACACATTAAAAATAGTATTAAGCCTTGAAACATAAACTGATGTAATTATCACACAATCAAAAAGAACTGATGCACATTACAAGAAAAAGGGCCACTTGTACGCTTTTACAATGCAAGGTTAATGCCGCATTTGCGTGGAGGGTGACTATCAACACATTGTCTTCACTCTTGATACACAAATTTGTTGTTTGTCCTCAACATAAAGGGAAAAACCAGTATTGTTAAAGGTGCGCCAACACTCAAGGCGCAGCCTCTGTGCCTTGGATACACCCAGGACCACTTGGGTCACTTGTACACTTTTTTTTTTCAATTGAATTTTACTGCTTTTAACAAATATTTTGGTTTAGATTTTAAAAATTGAATATTCCTAATAGAAACCTAATAATGAAAGGAACTTTTGACCTTCCCTTATCTATTGAAAGTTAAAACCTTTTTGTATTAGGAGACTTTCCTGATTCACTACAAAAAACTCAAGCTAATATAATTCAGCATTTTTTTTTTCCTTTTACATGTATTAGTTAATGTAATTAGGATCTATTTTATACCTTATTATGGATGTGAATGTAATTAGGATTTATTTTATACCTTATTATTCAACTAGGAAATAAATTTTTCATTTTTTAGTCATATCCACTAGGCGCACACCTAGCATTGCATCTCGCGCCTCAGGCTCCAAGACCCTTTGCGCCTTAGTACACTTTGGGCCTCTAACAACACTAGGAAAAACTGTCATTTGCCATAATACAGGTTTGGAAATTGAAATGCTCTGATTCTGAAAAAATTTAGCTAGTGAATTCATTCTACAAATTCTGATCAACTTATGCATAATAGAAATGCATTGTCATACATTTCCTTTTGAGACACATTACACATTTACTTATTCTAATAATGCTCTTACTTGCAGCAGATCAAGGAAATACATTTAAAATAAAATACACACGTGACAATAATTAATGAGGTATTATTGAAAGCAGAACCATTTTGGTCTTAACTTCATTTTTGTTGAATAGAATAAATTGAATAATCCAATACCTACTCAAATGATATTTGAGAATTTTCCAAATTTTATAGGTCAATGTAGATTAGGATGACAACCAGAAGCAGGACTAAAGATAAAACAGATTGGTCACGTGGAAAGTTGCAATAAAAATGTGAGATGAATAAAATGGATAATCAATTATTGAGGATAGAGTGGATGCCTATATAAGTTCCGCCGGAGAAAATCTCAACAACTTTCAACCCACCAAATTTCTTTCAAACAAACTACTTTAGAACACTTCTTGACAAGCAATTTGCTGTAGCTTGATTGTTTAAATGGTTAAGAGATGAAACTAGTTTTATGACTCTCCTATTTCTCCCTATTCTTTTCTCACCCAAAAATAGACTTCTATTGATTCCCCACCCACCCAACCCTCTGTATCCAATACATGATCTCCATCCAATGCACAACCAAGCTAACATGCAGAACATGTGGATTAAGTCAAGGTATCAGGGGCCATGAAAAACTGAGTAAACTTGATCTTGCAATATATTTTTCTGAGGTGGCATTGCAATATATGATTCTCGGTTTAATCATTATCTAAGGCGGCAGCTGACTTTATCCTAGTAACAATTCCCATTACTAACCTCAACAGGTTTACTGTCTGTAATATATGACTTTTGATCTCATCGGAGACCAATATTTCAGAAAAAACTCTAATCCCAATACTGCATTAATGCTATTCATGCCCCACAGGGTGATCTTACATACACAGACAGATTCTGTAGAGGTCTAGCCCAGCTCAGGCAGTTAAAATCACACTATGCAAGTTTCATCTAGGGCAAAATCAAGAGAAATTTGATAGCATCGAAGAATTAAACGATAAAAAATGCACTTCTGCAGAGCAACACATGCCTGTATGCCTAATCATTTTACACATCTCATCTGAAGGCATAGATCAATAGGTACATAACACAGCTACCCTAAATTTTAGGATATCATCAAACAAGACGGGTTCTTAAGGGAAAGCTAAGATGTAACACAAACATGCTTGAATATGTCAGCAAACATGTAAAGAAGAAAAACACAGTGAAAAACAAATAGATCAGGGAAGGTTCCACATTATTAAATGTTAATGAGTGTGGCATAGAGGTAACGGCTGCCAAATTAGAAAATTTTCAGAGGTGTTAAAAGAGAAGAGAATGGGTGTTAGGGGATGGGACTAAAGAACAAAAGAGATGTAAAAGAGTTTAAATACAGCAGGACATCAAAGCTTCCTGCATAATTGACGAGGAAGTAACCTTTATTATTTCTAACCTTATTTAGATGAAAAAGGAGAAACAATACAAACAATACTAGATTTCCCAATTGTGTGGACACCATAAGGGGATGCATCAAAATCAGTCATCTGCCAGAACGTGGAGTATCTACACCACAAGCAGTGTTATGTTTACTGTGGCAAATGAGCCGAATATGGAACAACCAATTCAGAGTATCAGAAAATCTGGATAGGTTTCCAGCACATGTAAGTTGAAACATGTTAACACATAAATCACATGAAAACTGAACAAAACTATAAATTTAAAAATGCACAGACAAGCACATGTTAACAATTAGTCATATAAGGGTAAAACAATTTAGGCACTAAGATTTGGCCAAATTAATGAAGTTATCATTGCTTTTTGAGAAAATAATTAAATGAACCCTCAGATTTCATTATGTCATTTTATTTAGTACTTCCATCCCTCCCCTTTTTTTTTTTACTTTTTCCATTAAAATTAAAAAAAAAAAACTAAAAAAAAAAATAATATTATATACCGAAAATACCCTCATCTAAGTATGCTTACCCAATAATCTCAATTTCAATCACAAATCCTCTCCTCTCCATCCTTTTCATACCCACACTCTCCCTTCTGATTCCCAACCAAACAACCCTCAAATTACTATTAACTTATTATCATGTCCAATCAGTCAAGGCCTATGTCTCACATGGCCTGTGAATCACCCAACGGTCAAGTTCTTAACAGCGGCCACGAATTGATGTAGATGATTTGAGGTAGAGCCAGCCCATCACTATATAAACAGTATAGAGCAGAGATGAGACTTTTTAATTATAAAAATATCAATTCTAATGGCTGGGAAATCTCAGAATGGATGATACTTGTTGTGACAATTTGGATTCAAACATTTATGGGGACTAATTTTGATTTTTCTGCTTATTCTTTGGGTTTGAAATTGATGAACACATGCAGTCATGGTGACCGTTATACTGGTGCAAATAATGCTTTGTCACTTGCAGTCAACAACCAGAGCTCCACATATGGTCATGGTGACAGTTGTACTGGTGCAAATAAATCTCATATTTTACATTTGTGATAAAATATGGGTAATCTTTGTATGGTGAGGCAATAAAAAATGGGTGGATTTTAATTGGTGGTTGATGGGTATGCAAGCATAGGACAAATGGCTATGAAGCATGGACACTCTCTCCTAGTTGGAGAGTCGGTGTCAGACGCTTGTCGAACACCGATACACTCTGACACGCGGTCAACGATTTTTAACACTTTGACTAATTCGATAAGCATATTTGATCGTGTTCGACATGATCAAATGGCAGTATTCTTAAATAAAAATCCAATGTATCAACAATTAGTTTACAGACAATAAAAAGAGAGACTAAATGAATAATAAGCTGAAAGGCTAAATTGTAATATGAAAAATGGCAATATCCATTGATGGATACAGTTTGTTTTATTTTTTTATTAAATTAATAAATATGAATGATATATATAATATATATATTAAAAATATTATTTAAATTCATACGTGTCCCAACGTACCGAATCTAAATTTTTTTTAGAATTAGAGTCAAATTGTCATATCGTATCATGCCAGGTGTCGCGTGTCGGTATTGTTGCTTTGTAGACAGATGGCACATGCAAGAGAGCTTTTTCAATTAAAACTAATGGTGATTATAGGACAATTCAACAACCAAATTTTATGAGCTTTATTGTTTGTTTATTTCTTTATATTTATTTCTCTTTCTTGTATACTTGATTTTTTTCTTTGATAGAGAATTTTTTTTTTTTTGTGTGGTCATTCTTATTGCAACTTTAAAGATAGGTAATGTCAAGGAAATCAGGACTATTTTTATTGAGTTCCAATTAAAAACTCTGTAAACTGGAACTCATTGATATTCAAATGTCTTATATTTTTTATAATCTCTTATATTTGACATAAAGAGGTAGAGATAACCTCTTAATTTTTCGTAAATTGACGTGTTTGGGATCAAATATGCCAAATTTATTAACAAATGTGAACGATTTTTGGATTAATGGTAATGGATCAATTTTGTAAAGAAATTTGATTTTGGATGAGATGGAAAATTTAAATGTAAATGAGGGTTCTTTTAGTCTCTGTATAGACTTTTAACATAAAAGAATGAAACATGAGGGACTATGTAATTACTTTCTCAAAAAGACGGATGACTACGTTAATTTGGTCGTATTTTACCCATTAGATAAACATGATCACATGATCACAGCCCAACAATAAGCCGAGCTTAAAATGTCCAGGACGCATGGCTGATTCAAAAAGTTTCCTGTACATACCTTGTGGTTGACCATTAGCCTCGAGGAGTACATCAGATCTAACTACATTAGAATCCAAGTTGTTATCAGCACAACCCAGTCGAAGCTCATTCAAACTTCTGATAGCTGAATCCAAATCATCGCCACATTCTTCAAGTGCTCTCTCAATGATCTATAATACAAACAGTTAACAAACAACCTGCTTTATTAATAAAATGAGATATTTGTTACAAATTCCAAAAACCCAAAATACAAAAAAAAAAAAAAAAAAAAAAATATCTTTAGTCTCTAACAAAAATCCTCAAATAATTAAATACGTTAACCCAATTTAAAAAAATATTAAATTGAAAAATGGCACAAAAAATGTTCTTTTTGAAATAACAAAAATGATCAAATCCTCTAAAGGATTCCAAGAATTCGAATGATCAATATCGATCAATCAATAAATTAACCAACCAATAAAATAAATTAAATCAATCAAAATAAAAATAAAAAGGAAGAAGACCAAACCTGCTTGTCCATATCAGGGAAAAGAGCGAGGAGTTTGTCAATCAAAAGCGATGAAGAAGAGTGGATAGAAGAGGGGGAAGAAACAGAAACAGCGTTATTAGACCTTGGAGGAGAGAAACGAACAGGAGAGGAAGAAGAACAACGGATTCTTTTGGAAACGGGAGGGCTTGTTACTGTCAATTCTTCGAAAAAAGATCTCTTCCCGCACACTATGGCAGACATAGTTTCTATTTCTCCTCTTCCTTCTTTCTCTTCTCTCCCTCTCTTTCTCCTATCTATCCTCTACCCTAATTTACTCTTTCAACCACCTTTTCCTGTTCATGCAGCACCGATCGCTCGATCTAATCCTAATTTCACAAAATCCCCAAATTCAACAACTTGATTTCACAAACTAATTAGGGTTTTTCTCTGTACCTAATTCATTTAATTTTTATTTATTTATAGCTCCCTCTTTTTCTTCCTTCCTCTGTTTGTTTTGATAAAAGGGAGAGAGGGTTTTCCACTTTCCTTTCTCTGAATTTATATTCACTGTATAATAATTGTTGCTAAAGTGACGTGTTGGTCAATGAAAGGCTCTTCTCTACCAATTTCTTTCTTTACAAATTACAATACGTAAGGAATTTTATGGAATTATTTTTTCTTCTGATTTCGTTTATCTATCTGCCGTCTTACGTGGCTACACGTAATTGGGTTATCTTCGGAATTACGTAACGGTTGTGTTTTTAAACTTTAATTTTAATTGTTTTAGTTTCAATTTTTTTTATTACTTACTATATAATCCCTAAAATTTATTTAAAATTAGAATAATACCTCTACTTTAAAAGAGAATAAAAAATATATATATTTTAGATATTAAAAGTTATTTTATTTTATTTTTAATTTATTTTTAATTTTTTAACGAAATTTATAAAAAAAAAAGAAAAGAATAATTCATATAATTAAACTAAAATTTAAAGACTAAATTATGATTTTCTCAAAATATAGAAATCATTTTATTAATTTTGATAAATTTTAAAAATTAAATAATAATTAATTTTTTATATATATTTTTTATGAATATAATGTGCTGACTGACTGTCGAGTTCTGAGTTATCATTAAAAATATAACGAACATTTATTAAAGAGATGCTAATAGGTCTGTTTCACATCAATTTATTTCTATTATATATCTATTATTATGAATTTTTTTATATTCAAATTGATTAAATCGAAAATAATTAAATTAATATTATATAATATAAAAAATATAAATTAATGGACTAATATTAATTCTTTCATTTTATTTCCTTAAATTTAATTTAATTTTCATAAATAAAAATAAATAATAAAATAAAATAAAATCACATATGATTATATATATATAAAATTTTTTTGCTTAGTTTAATTTTTTTATTATTTCTATTCACTTATATTTTTAAAAATTTTACACCATTTTCATTTATTTAATTTTATATAAATTTAGTTAAATCAATAATTATTTATTTTAATTTAATATTAATTTGATGAGTATAATATGAATGGTAATTTATTTTTATTTAATTTTCAGATAATAATATGTGTTTTGTTAATTGTTATTATTATGTATATTCCATCTATACAAATAATAATAATAATAAATCTTCCTTAACATGAGTTAGGCATTTATTATTTATATGTTTAGAATAAATATAATGCACATATAAACAAAATTAAATAATAAAATTATAACTATATTTTAAATCATAATATGATAAATATAATAATAAAATTATTTCAAAAAGAAGTTTGTAATTTATTAAAATAAAAAAAATATTATATTCAATGTCACGTCTCAAAAATAGAACATGACGGTTTTAGGATATATAATCCATTTATACAAACAACATCAGTAGAACCCTTACCATAAACTCATTAATCACTTGTCATCATATTTAATTCTCTGTCTCAACTCCAACACACAATTCACATAATTTATTCTACGTCATTCATCATCAAAAGTTTAATTCATAAAATTTATAATATACTAGTTAATTAATTTACACAATATATTTAAGTATTATATATATAAGCTACTGACTATTTAATCATAAAGCTACTACAAAATTATAAAAGAAATAAACTTAGAATATTTACTTAGCAAAAAGTATATGGTTCCTCTGAAAAAGAAAGAAATCTCAGGAACTATTACAGACTACTCTTGACTTGAAAGTTTTAAACAACTAAGTGGTGACTATTACTACTCAATGAACTATAAATATATTATTATGCAATATAGTTAGGTAAAGAACAAGATAATCTACCAAATGTTCATATCAAAAGTAACAGGTAGCAAATAAAATAAACAAGGTAGTCAAGGTCACATAATTCAATAAATAGGCAAAATGAAGAAAAAATAAAATATAACATATATAGGGCCTCGTACTCGTATAAATCTCGTTAGCTACATTTATAATAATTTAAACTCGTGAAATGACATAAGGTTAATCAGACCTTATGGTTAGGACTTAACCCTTTCTAGCTAAGGTTAATAAATATGTATCAATATGTACATTGCTGATAGTTCTCACCCACTATCCCATCGGACTATAGTTTTGTCATGTAATTGGTTAATCAATACATCGTTGGCAATGGATACAAATTAGCTCAAATTCAATGTCAATGTTATAAGAAAAGTCATGTCAAAACAATCAAATTCTTAATAAATATGTTAGGCAATAGTAAGACATGTTAACAATAATGCTATGACAATTAAAGAAAAAATTTCAAATGAAATGAAACAAAGTCTAATGGTTAGGCTAGGTTCTTATATTATTCAAGACAAGGTTTTAAATGGTAACAAGTTTTGAATGAAACACTTGGTAGATATCAAGTTGATTTCATTGAGTCGTTTTATCGAACACCTTGTAGGTATGATTTTAACAAGCAATAGGTAGGGTTTAGGGCTAAGTTGACTAAACCAATTTATCATTTAACAACAATACAATCTCAATAAGGCAATGGAGAATCAAACTCATTTAATAATCAAGTAAATTAGGCTAATTATAACAAGAAAAGCAAACAAAACACAATGGGAAATTCCATTGTGAGGTTTGGCCAACATGTGAGGGGAAAGAGGAAATTTTCATAATTTCAAACATAATCAAATTCATGCATATTAACATATTTATAGCTCACCTTAATAGTTGTTTGAAGCAAAATCACCCTTTAAGCACCAAAACTCAATTGAGGTTAACTTGTCCTTCATCTCCATCACTACCATTCTTTCCTTGAATTCTTGATTATACAATATATAATTAGCATGTTTTAGACTTAGATTAACATAGATAAGTCAATTCTATGCTTGGTTTGAATAAAATACATCTAGTTCAAAAACTAAGTTTTGACATAATCCTATTTCCTTTAGGTTTTCTTCCTACAACTTAACATATGCTTCTATTTACTTAATTAAACATTTATATTCATCATTCTAATAATTTTTAATGACATAAAAACAAGTTTAGAGTAATTACCTAAAATTCTTCAATTTTTCAACTTTGCTCTTCTTTGAAGTTTTTTATTTTTTCTTAAGTTTTTGGTGGAAATTTTGGATGATTATTAGTTATTTAGGCTTTAATTAGGATATGAGATTAATTAGGATTAAATTTGGATGAGGTTTAATGGAGGAGTTTTGGATGGAAGAAGAGAAAATGGAAGAAGAAGTGAAGGAGGAGGATTCAGCCACCATAAAGGAGAAGAAGAAAATTTTTGGCCTTTTGTAGAATTTTATAGAATTTTAAGATATTTTATGTATTTTTGATATTTATGATTTGACTCCAAACTTTTTGTAACACCTCAGCCTAATTTGGACTAACCCTTAAAGAGAACCTTAGGGAGGGAGATTTTTCTTTTCTTTTGAATGTGTTATTTATATATGAAATTGATTATATGCATGTTATTTGAATTGGTTTTAGGTATAGAAGTGGTCTAGAAAGCTATTAGGACTTAATTGAGAAATTTTGAGTTTTTGGTGAACTGGGGGCAAAATGGTCATTTTTCGCCCGTCGAAATTTTATGGATTTAATATCATATTTAAAAGGAGAAAAGAATTTAAAGACTTTAAAATGACATTATTTAATTTATTCGAGTATTAGTTAGAGAAATAAACCCGGTTGAAAAATGTTTCCCGGCAAGTTGTGCGATTTCGGTGTTTCGATTACACTAAGGGTATTTTGGTTATTTCCTTTATAATATGGGATTATTGAGTGTGTGTAACCTTAAGGTATTAGTTTAGACTTGATTAAATCTAACCATTGGATCAAAAGATTAAAAATTTGATGGTTAGATGAGTGGGTTGCAAATTTGCTAGTATAAGCTCAAAGTATGAGATTATTGCCTTTGGTTTTAGATTTGGTATGTTAAATGTATGTGAAATCTATCTAAGTTGACTTTGGATGAACCAATAGTATGAAAGCAAGAAGAATGGATGGTTGGATGACTAGGTTTCACCAAAATTACTATGAAACCTAAACCATTGGATCCTTCTTTAGTATTTGGATAAATATAGCCATTTGTCTTCTTTTTTCCTTAAGAAATTTTCAGCCATAACCACCTTTTCCTTCAAGCTCAATTCGGCCAAAACACCTCCCTCCCATTTCTTGTTATTTTCCTTATATTTTTGATTAAAATAGATATAATCCACCATCCTAAATACTATTCTAACCTTATAATTCAAAGAAAAGCCCATTAAAGTCACCAAATAATTCAAAGAAGCTTTGGGAGAAATCTTTGTAAGTTGTTGGTTTTTAATTTTTTTTGATGTAGAAATATTTATATGGTTGTTCTTGTTATAATTTATGGATTAGAAGTTAGTTTGTATGGTTAGAATTCAAAATAGAACTTAAAACCCTAATAGGAAGAACATTATATTAAAGTGTGTTTTTATTGAATTAATTGCTTCTAATGTTGTTTATTTAATGTGTTTGATATGAATTTATGGTTGAATGAAGAAAACAAGCTCATTTGGTTGGATTGCTAGCTTGGCCAAAATCTTTAAGATTTAGGGTTTGGTGTGCTTTTAGTTGGTTTAGTTGTTTAATGGTTGGAATAAGTGGTATTTGATGCATATTTGATGAATAAATGATTAGATGTTGGAAAAGAATCAAATAGGAAATTAGGTTGTTTTAGCCGAATGGAGTAACTTGAATTGGAAAAGTGTAGTTTGATGTTTATTAGGTTTAGATGGATGAATATCATAAGTTTAATGCTTATAGATGTTGTTAGATAAAATGACATTGATAAATTGATGAATAGATTAAGTTATACTTAATTTGGTTAAGATAAAGTTTACTAGTTTAAGGTGTTAGATTAATGTACTTGGTAAAGTTAAGTTTGCACATGAATAAGTATGGTAAATGATAGTAATGTATAGGTTTAAGTATGTATATAATGCATATTTTGAGTACTTTAAGTGCCCGTTTGGCACAGCTTATGGAGAGGAAAAAGCAGCTTTTTTGGGTGAGAAGCTGATTTTAGCTCAGTTTATAGTGTTTGGTAAATATCAAAATTAATAAAAGCAATTATCTAGATAGCTAAAATTCAGCTTTTTGGATAAGTTAGAAATTGGAGCTTTTAAGAAAAGCTGAATTTTAGATTAAACACGTAGCTAATTTTAAAAAATTAATAGACAAAAATACCCTTATGAGTTTATAAGCAGTTTTTAAATTGTATTTTACCAAACACAAACATAAACATATAGCTAATTACTTTTATAAATATTACTTTTAGAAATATTACTTTTAGAAAAATAACTTTTCTCCATAAGAAAAACTATTTTCATAAGCTGTGTCAAACTGGGCCTTAGTCACTTTTGTTGACTTTTAGGCTAATCCTTAATTAATTAGTAATTAATCCATTAATTAACTCTTAAGTATTTTCAATTTACTTTACTATAATTTTAATACTCTAACATTTTCAATTATATTCATATTGCCCATTCTATTCGATTTAATTCTCATTTAAATTCTATAATTCACTCTAATGTCTATTTTTCATTGTCCTTGATAAATTTTCGATTATTGCTAAAAAAAAAATCCTACTCGATTTGGGTTTTCCACTATAATCGTTCAAATTATTACATTATAAACAGCTCTAACATTATTAAATTAATCTTGATTAATATAATATTCTTTTGAATATTGAAAATATAATTTTTTAATATTAAAAAAAATTATTATTTAAATCGTATATATATTTACTGTTAGACTAATAATATTGTGCAAATAATATATTTTATATGTTTATTCAACGGAAAATCAAGTTAATTCTTATGATATATATTAGATTTAGAGTCTGTTTAATTTGAGAGTTAACTATAAACAGTTAGTGGTTAGCCATCAATAATTTATATTTAACGATTGAAATTTACTAGTCTTTGGTATTTGAATAAAAATTATAATAGTATTATAAAAATATAAACAAACGCATTACTTTATGTATTATATATTAAATTTTTTGCATATATAATTGATAGTTTTAGTATAATATTTAAATTGTTATTTTTATGATTTTGAATTAATTTATATTTAGCTATGTGAATATATATATATATATATAATGAATACGTGATTTGATTATTAATCAGTATTGTTATAATTATTTTAAATCTCGATGACATACATTTATAAAAGTTTGCTTTTGAATTCAAAAGCAATAAATTATAGTTTTGGGTTAAAAGTAAACTTTTAATTATACCAATCAATCAAAGATTCATTAGTTGTAAATGGAGTCTCTTTATAATAACTAATTAACTAATCCATTGGAATTAATTAGCCGAGTAAGAAAGGATCTCCACCATATTCAATTGCAATAACTCAATATCTAAGTTCATAAGATAATAATAATAGAGAAAAATGTTTATTACTAATCAAGTAATACAGCAATTTGATTAGTCCAACATTTGTACAAATGTTGGAGGACAAGACTTCCTGCACTACCCTGTATGAGTAGTCTCTCAAGTATACATCATGTAATATAATGAAGTGAAACTTAATTTATATGGGAATTGAAATGAATATTAATTTTTACAGTTCTAAATCATTCAGTTTTGAACTTTCAAAGCCTCACTGTATGGGCAAGACTCGTTCTGTGAAGAAGAAGTTGGTGTGTAAGGAATTGGAATAAGATACAAATTGTTCTTTCTTCCAACAGTAGCTCCAAAGGTCTCAGTCATGTCTAAAGTTTCTGATGTGATCCCATCGGGAAGTTTCCAATCAAAATGGTAGAGTAGTTTAGCAAGAGGAAGCTCAATATTTGCCATACCAAATGTTATTCCAGGACAAATTCTCCTTCCAGCACCAAATGGAATTAACTCAAAATCCATTCCTTTAAAATCTACGGAACTATTAATGAATCTTTCTGGTTTAAAACTATTGGCATCAGGCCAAGCTTCAGGATCTCTTCCAATCGCCCATGCATTGACAATTATTTTGGATTTAATGGGTATGAAATACCCATCAATCTCACAAGCTTCTCTGCTTTCCCTTGGAAGTAATAATGGTGCTGGAGGATGTAATCTTAGAGTTTCTTTTATTACTAATGGTAAATACTTCAGTTGCTTAACATCTGCCTC
>CANXYC010600973.1:0-22026 GCA_948193065.1 Aleurites moluccanus | reverse complement strand
TATATATATATATATATATATATATATATATACCAATTTTTTTCCTATTTAACCAATTTGATCTCGATCGAACTTCTGACCTTCTGTCTTTTTCGATTTTTTAACTAGTCCGATTTTAAAAATATTGCTTCAAACTATTCCATCTCGTACTCTACTCTGTAGATAACTTTTTTCTTTTAGATCCACCAGATCCATTATATAGATAATCCTTTTTATTTGGATTCATCAGTTTCATATAGTCTGACCTCATGTGATCTAAATATTATTTATAATGATTTGATTTGAAACTGATTCAAAATAACTTGATGTTTTATAACTTAATTTTAGTCTAAAAATGGTTAACCTAAGTCATTTATACGATAACTTCTCAAATTTCATAAACCATTTTCATTTAGATATAAGATCTTTTCTTCTATTTGTGATGTGTTAACTTAAACTCCTCAAACTAGTCACTGGATTAAGCTATTACGATACTAGGGTTGTGTTTTTATGTGAAGAATGTGCACTTGTTGGGTCGAACTGTGGTATAATATATATTTACGTTCAGATTAAAATGGTTTTAATAATCACTATTAATTAATTATAATTATGATAATTAACCATGGTTAATGTACATGAATCTCATAAAAATAAAATAATTATGATAAGATATGACATGAAATATTTACCTTTTATTTTTCTAAAAATACCTTACAACTTAATAAAATTATAAAAGTAAATTATATTTATGAATAGTATCATCAAATTAATTTTAATAAATCAAGATTTTGTTTTCTATTATCTTAAAAATACTGATGTAATTCAAATTAATATTTATAATATTACGTATCATTATTTTCATAGTTTTTCCATAATTTCATATGAATTAGTACATAAAATGTGATTTTATTTTTATGAATTTCTTTTCAAATTTTATCAATTAATATTATAATTACGATAAATTAAATGTGTAACATAATTATTTCCTTACCCATATATTTAAGTGGTATATTTTATACATATTAATTTAATTTTTAAGAGGCATAAAATAATAGTAAAATGTTAAATTTTGCATCCATTATAGTATGAACATTTTATACAACCAATATAATAATTATGAGAGACTTAACTTAATTACAATTATTTATTTTATGTTTTAACAGTCTCTATGATTTTTTTATTTTTCTTATTTATCTTATTAAATTTGAATGCTACAAGCTAGCATATGGAAAAATAAAAAATAATTATTAAAATTCATATAATATTCTAATAATAACAAACAATCAATTTATTCTCTAAGTACATAAAAAAAAAAATACAACAGTTCATAATTCTCCAAATTTTTTTACTGGTTAATTATACATATTTAAATTATGCTTCAGAAAATCAAAATTCATAGTTTTTTCTCAAAAAAAAAATGTTTTACATTTTTTTATATAAATTAACCCATAAAAGAAAATTTTAAATAAAATAAGTATAATATGTAATGTTATCTTTGTATATGTCTCAAATTATTAGTTAAGATTTTTTTATTAATAAAATGAAATTCAAATTTACCTAAATTTATATGGTTTAATAATAAATTTTCCATTTAAATAAAGCTTATAAATATTAGATAACAAAATTAATTAGGAAAATAAAATAAAGGGTATTTTTGAACAAATAAAAATATTTATATATGATTTCAACTTTTATGAAGCTCACAATTTCTAACCCATAGTAAGGTTAGTTTCATGATTAACTCTAACTTTATAATTAAAGTAATAAATAAAAAAAGTTAATATATGATAAGTATCTAATTTTATAGATCCAACGGCCTAAAAGTACCAAGTACACTAGTATACCTGATGCATCAAAGTAATAGTCACACTTGTTACTGTATACATTCTATCAAATACCTACCTATATATATAATGCATGGCGAAATTAAATTAATAATTTAGTAATTAAATGTATATTTTGTAATAAAGATATTAGAAATTCAAAGGCTTGTAGTCTCTTCTTTAAATTTTCTATAAATGTACAAACAAAGTGGTAGTAAATTAATATGATAAATTAATTGGTGTCCTATCTCAGTAGTAAGATGAGATTATTATAAGAAAAATTCAAGGTACTTAATGGATTAAAAATTAAAATTTTATATATATATATATATATAAATTTTTAAGAAATTAATTTTAGATGAACTGAAACTATATAAAAAATTAAATTTTAGTGGATTAAATAAAATTTTTATGTAAATTTATAGGATTTTTTTGGAGTGGACATGGTTTTCTTCCATCCTTATAAATATTAAAATTTAAATTTCATTGATATTAAATTTTCTCTATTCAATATTAAAAAATAATTAACCTAATAATTAAATTTTTTAAGATAAATTAATTTTTTTGTAATTTTATAATTTCCATGATTAAAAGTCTAGAATATATGAAAGATATCCTAAAAGTAATTTATAATAGCTTTTAATTAAAATTTTCAACATAATATTATTTTTCTCAATAATAATTTAAATAACAATATCAGATAAACAATCTTTTAATTAATAAATATAAATAAAAGATTAACCAAGCTAATAGGTCCAAACCCATAAGGATATGTGAATAATCCAAGCTTTGTTTCCAAGTTAAGATTAAATTATATTTTGATTGTTCATATATAACATTTGTATATGGTGCAATTAATTACCATATAGCCTTAATAATCATACTTAATTAATTTAAAGTAGACTTACTTTACCCATAATAAATCCAACACAATTAAGACACAATGAATAATCCAAGTTTTGTTATTAAACTAGTGGATATATCAACTAAAGAACATAAGAATAGTTCAAATTGCTTAGAAATTATCATTGTAAAGAAGATTGAAGCAAGTGAAAGTCAAAGTTCACATTGTCTGATTAGAGTTGGATGGTTGTGATCTAAAGTACTGACAAAGATACTGAGTTAGTTGACTATAGAAACAACTCAGTCAAATAATGGTGATTAATGGGTGCTTTTTTTAAGGACGATTAATGGGAACACAAAAAAGAAGCCAGTAAAGCCACCAAATTGAGATTTGGGAGAGACAACTCATGACCAGCAAAAAAGGGAGCAGCTTAATTATTGTATTTTCTTATGTCATGTGGCTTCTGTCTTAGCAACTACTTGTCTTTTTGTTTTTAAGTTTTTATTAGTTTTCTTTTCCACTTCTTCAAAATTAGGGAGTTTATTAATAATTAAAAAGATAATCACTCCTATGTTGCTAGGAAGAGAGTTATTATTTAAAAGTAAGTGCAAATTTTGTACTTTAGAACTTGTCTTTCAATAGAAATTAATTCAAAAGAGTTCAACTTGAATTAGTATATCAGGTTAGGCATGCACATGCATTTTGAGATTTTTTTTTATTAATTAGGTTGAAGTTAAATTTGAATATAATCTCGTAATTTTGAAGATGATAATTCTTATATTATTAAATCAATAAAATATTTAAAGAAAAAAAAATTTAGATAAGTTAATAAATTATTCTTCATAATAATCATTTAAAATGATATAAGAAATTAATTTTTATACAATTTATTAAATCAAGCCATATGCATTATTAAGAAAATAAAAGAATTACAATAATAAAAATATTATTATTCGATATAACAAAATATTAAACCTCAATAAATTAATATCATATTTGAACATATTCACTTTCCAATCTATTTAACCCTTTGTGTTGGATAAATAACTCAATTAAATTAGTTTAATTGATTGTCCTTTTTTTCTTCTCAATATTAAGTTTTGATTAGAGGTAAAGTATCAAATTTCCACCTATGTTTATGATTAGAGGAAATGGGGGTTATACAATTGTTAAACAAAGCATATAATTGATTCGAATATACTCTTTCTGTTCCATTTTGATAGAGCTTTTTTCTTTTCTTGGATGTTCCAAAATTTAGACGACTTTTCTTTTTCTTTTTTTTTTTTGTTAGTTTACTAGCAAATTATCAAAAATGCTCTTATTAATTGATATGCGTATCATCACCCAAAATTAGATTTTCATTCATTAACTTTTGATAATGGAATAAATTCTTTTAGTTCCAATATAAGTGATCTTTAAATTAAAATCTCTATAGTTTATCATGGAAATAATGAAAGTATGGATGAGTTAGTAAGTCCAAGAAAATTAATGTGAATGCCTTTGATTATTGCAAATTACATTTTAACAAAGTGTGCTATAGATTTTGATTAACCTTAAGGGTCGGTTTGGAGACAAAGAATTAAAATTAGAATTGAGAATTTTAATTTCAATTCTAATTTTTTAGAATTAGAATTTTGTTGAAATTATAAATCTAATGTTTATTTTACACAAAAAATTAAAATTAAATAAAAAATTAGTGACGATAGAAGTGGCGGTGAAGTTAGAAGTGGTGGTGGACTACCGGCGATGGCAATGGGGGTGGTGGTGAATCGTTAGCGATGACGATCTGGCGAGTCATCGTCGCCGACAGTAACAGTCCGACGAGCCATAGTCGTCGGCGGTGAGGGTCCAGCGATAACCGTCAAGTGAGCCACCATCGTCGGAGGTGGAGGACCATCATCGCAGATGGTGTTAGTGGCGGTAGGGGCGGAAGTGGCGGTGGTGTTGGGGGTGATTGTGGAAAAGACGATTGTAGTGGTGATTATGGAATTTTAATTCTTATGAGTTGAAAATTAAATTGTGAAATTGATTTTTTAGTTATATTATAATTTTATAGAATTGTAGTTAGAATTTCAATTCTAATTCTAAATAGCTGCCAAACACTGGAATTAGAATTCCAATTCCAATTCCAGCTCCAATTCTAAATTCTTTAAACAAATCCTAAAAGGAATTAACAAAAGGGTATTTTAGATATATACTTAGAAAGCAATTTGGATTATCTATATCATTTGATGTCTCATCTCTTGTCTCATATACCTCTACGCGCTTCACATCACATTTTTTTTATAAAATATTTTGACAATTAATAATTTTTTATTATTGATATAGTGCATATACAAATATATGAGATATAAAATGAGACAATAAATTATATAGATGATATGAATTATTCATTTCGTTTTTTTATCTGTCGTTTTAGAAAAATCATTATTCCAAATTTATCTATCATTCTTTAATATCAATATGAGTTTAGTCAATTTTAGAGTTGAGGAGGGCTGATGTGCCAAAAACACGTTAGCCCCTATTGTATAGGCTTTTTAGAGGGCAAAAAATTTTTGTAAAATTTTTTAAAAATCATAATATTATAGTTTTTTTAAAACGAATCCAATGACATATTTTTTATACAAAACAAAAATCAAATGGATTCAAAAAATGTAATATAAATGTATTAAATTTAGACTGTTAAAATCTAATGGTCTAGATTTAATACACTTTTATTATATTTTTTGAATCCATTTGATTTTTATTTTGTACAAAAAATATGTCATTAAATTCGTTATAAAAAATCTATGATATTATGATTTTTAAGAAATTTTACAAAAAAAATTTGCCCTCTAAAAAGCCTACACAGCCACATCAACCCCCCTCAACCCTCAATTTTATATTAATTTTACCTTTCTATGTAATCAAAGTTTTAATGGAATTAATCTTATAAATTATTTTTCTTTTTTAAATAAAATATAAAATATAGTATTAATGAAGTTATTCTTATAATTAAAATATACACGCTTTATTAGATGTTAAGGAACAATAAAGTAATTTTAGCTCCTAATTAAATTTCTTCTTAATTTGTGTGTTTTGTAAAAAATGACAAATTAAAAAAAAAAGGAAGTATTTAGAAAATGTTCTATCAAAATGGGAGGCACAGAGTATTTAATTCAAGTATATTTAATTATATTTTTATTAAAAATTTGTCTCTATTTTTTCTGTATATAGTGTTTCCACTCTGTTGTTTTCATTCGTTTTCTGTTACCAAGTCTAAACATTATTCTAAAATTTAGGTTATAAAATCTGGGTTGAGGGGTTACTGTATATTTTTACACAGTAGCTCTTCATGTGTTCATTTTTAAGTGTCTAAAATTTTTTATAAAATTTTTTAAAAATTATAATTTGATAGTGTTTCATATAATGAATCTAATGATATATTTTTTTATGCTAAATAAAAATCAAATGGATAGCTAAAAATGCATTATAAATTTTGTGTATTATATTTAATGGTCTAGATTTAATATGTTTATAATACATTTTTAACTGTCCATTTGATTTTTGTTTAACATAAAAATACATCATTGAATCCATTATATGAAACACTATCAAATTATAATTTTTAAAAATTTTTATAAAAAATTTTAAATATCTAAAAGTGAACACATGAGAGGTTGCTGTATAAAAATACACAGCAACCCCCTCAAGCCTCAAGCCATAAAATCCACCGCTTTCTTCAATTCCCGATGATATTTTCTATTTACGATAGTATAAAGTAAATTTTTTTCTCTTAGCATTTTGCCATTACGGGCTGCGATGTTCCAACTCCTACGTATGTTTCTTCATTTCTTAAATAATTAATTTGTACTTGTCTTCTTGTTTATCTCAAACCTTGAAAACTAATTACTCCAAGTTGAAAGCTTAATTTGCTTTTTCGTTGATCTTAAATTACAGCTCATTTTATTTTTTTAAAAGGTAATTAATTTATTAATTTATTAATATATTATTATTTAATATTTCATCACATCACATTTTTATGAATAAATAATTAATTGATTTTACTAAATTAAAAAATACATATATACTAGAAATATGAATATTTTACTAAAAAAATGATGCATATTAATTTTAGTAAAATTTTAATTTGTTGGGACTATTATTTTTTTTCTTGTGATTAAATCAAATTACATATGTCTCTATTTATAATGATAAATCTAAATTTTTGAAAGTATGTAAGTGTATTCTTAAAATGTAAAATTAGCAAATTAATAAAAAGTTAAAAAAACTAAAATTTTTAGGTGCATAAAATTTTATGAAAATTCATAAATTTTGAAAAATTTATGAGCGGCAAGAATTGTAAAAGCAAAGATTTGAAAGCAAAAAAAAATTAACAGGACTTGAAGATTTGAAAATTAAAATTTTATAGTTGGTGGGACTTAATCAGTATTAAATAAAATTTTATTGATTTGTAAAATTAATATTAAATAATTAAATAATTATTATTTTTAAGATAATTATTTATTAATATAAATGAAAAGTATTTGTGAAAAATATAAAATAAAAATTATTATTTTAATTAAATTAATTATTTTTTAAATTTGTATCAAAATAAAAGTAAATCTATTATTTTCAAACGGAGGGAAAATTATTCTTTCCCCAAAACCTCATCCTAATCTCTCTGTTATTTGAACACTAAGCACACTGCATATCTATTATAAGATATATAAACGCATATCTATTATAAGATATATAAGAGGATACAGATGAACATTATTCTTCAAATTGATTTTGGATTAGTCAATTACCATTTTGATTTTTTTTTTTTGCCCAATGCCATATCAAAACGACGTAGTTTATGTTGAAGTTGTAATTTCATATTAAATAGTTGCGAAATTACTTAAATGTTCTAATTTTTACTATATTTCAAAACAAAACGGCATCGTATTATGTTACATACGTAATTTTGCACCTGTCCCCATTTTACATTCTCCAGTCTTCTTAGGAAGGTAAATTGATTATCGCTCACCTATTAGAAAGAGAAAACAAAACCAATAGAGCACATGGTTTTGCTTCTATCTATCCATGATTTTTCAGATTAAGATGGTTTATTCGATCCATGTAGAATCTGTGAGTGCAACTTTCTTTCTTGCATATACCCATTCTCATTTTGATGATCATTATCTTTCATTTTGAATGTTTTTTTTTTTTTGTCGATTGCATTTAAATTTTTTTTTTCATGATTTATTTTTTGTCTATTGAAAGACTAGGTCTTGAAAGAGCGATCTTATCTAGATCACGACCCAAAGAAGACATAGGAGAGAGTTAAGAACGGCAGTCGACCGATGGAGCAGGGGCTAAGAGGTAAATAGTGTCCTACTATGACCCAAGACATTTTATTTATTTTGAATCATTAACCTTTTTCTTATTATTTGGATTTTAGTTTTCTGTTTGATCAGAGATTCTGCATGCTGTATTTGATCGCAAAGTTCCTGATCTTCTTCCTCTCATTTTTAATTTCTTGATTTTTCTGATTTTAAGATTTTGAGAGAGATCGTATTTTTTAATGGCTTGATCTTAATTAGAGTGTCAATTTTATAGGCAAACTTGTGGTTGTCTCATATCAAAAGGGCTCTAGAGATTTGAGTATTAAAGCCCCGGGAAATTTCTTTGTTCGTGTATGTATAGAAAACTTTGCTACTCTGTTTTGAAGAAAGCAAGTGTGGAGAGAGTGAAAGCAGATACGGAATCAAACAAATTAACTCTATCAAGAAAAGTGAATCGTTCTCAGATTCAATAGATTCTCCATGTAAAGACCAAGAAGAAACATTCTAAATTCTAACAAAGATTTATCATTTCCTGCTCCTTAAAACTATGACAAGTAGGAGTCTCAGATTCATCTATTAATACTTAATAATTTTTCCTTTAACTGTTTTGGTTTATGACAGATTGGAATGTCATATGTTGCTTATGCAAGTATAATGTTGTAATGCAAAGTTGGCAGCTTGCATTTAATTGGGAGCAAGGGCTAGGCATTTAGATTTTAGAGAGACTAATAGAGTTGTAGATCAATTATCTCACATTGAAAGCAGCTTAAGTACTGGTATTCACTATTAGGATGATTCTTCTCAAGAGATTTCTCTTATGCTTCTTTGTGATATTTGTGAGAGGTATGTTACAGGCAAGTATTATTTATTGTAAAATCCATGAGCTTTTTAGTTCTCTCTGCATTTCAGTTATGATAGAGATTAACATGCACTGGTTTAATTAAGTAGATCATATTTGCTTGAAATTTGTGTAATTCTTCTCTTAGAGATGATTGGTTACTATATTATTGAAAGTAAGAATAATTTTGATTTGAGACCCAGTTAAAAGTTCAGCTTACATTGGTTTATTAGGTTAACTTTTATATATTATTTTCATATATCAAAAATCATTTGTAAATGAATTTTCATTTACCAAACATGAAAATTTGCAATTTAGTTTCATAAATTTTTTTGGAATACATTTATACCAAACAAGTTTTTAGTTTAAATTAAATTAATTTCAAAATTGAAGCCAACAAGGGTGGGTGAGTGACTCTTAAGAAGTAAAGCATCTAAGAGAGAATGCATTTTGTATACTAGATATTTAATTGAAGTGATGATGATTAGAATAATAAACTAATAGGAAGGATAGTCCCAATTTTATTGCCAACACACACAATCAATACATGCAGTCCAAATTTTAAAATTATGGTGCTGAAAAATAATTGAATTTCTTTGTCAACCACATAATATAATTGAATTGAATATATATCCATTTTCCAATTTAAATGGCAAGAAATATTTGAAGTTAGTAACTATGGTCAGTTTCATAGTATCTCTCTCATTTGACAAGGTTAATAATAAGATGTATTTTGTATTTGCATAAAAAATTTGTTTATCATTGAGGTTAAAAATATTTTTTTGAAAAGGATCCTTCGAATGGTATTGCTAAAAAAACATAGTTTGAAGCTGTTATTTAGCAATTTTAGAGTTTTGAGAACTAAAATATGTCATTTTTACCTTAAAGAACTCTTTAAATGGTCTCTATTTGATATTTTCAAGATGCTACTTTTATTAATGGCAATTCCAATAATTATGTCAAATATATCATACATGTAAAATCTCTGTGTTGCTTTGACATGTATGACTGGAGGATGCTTCATTTTATATTTATGATTTGTTCCTTGACCTAAGACTGTAGTTAATTTCATTAGATTTATCAATATATATTGAATAAAAACAAACTATTTAAGAATTAGTACTAGCAATATCAGCTTGCATAATCTACAGTGTAATTCTTCTTTTTCAATTTTTCTTAAAGGTAGAACCATTTTGGTAAATAGAGAATATGACTGAATTTTCTTTATGCAAAATTTTATATGAAATGGTTTAATATTTTTTACAAAAAAGGTGAGATGGAATCATGATTAAATACATAAATAAATTGGCTTCAAACTTACATACTATCAATTGAAGAATTATAAAGCTTTGTGCTATGTGTTTTTTTAGTTTTTTTGTGTGTGCATGTGTGTGTTTTGCTTGTTTATTTGAAGAATTTAATGAATAACTATGAGTTGCAAGTTCTTAACAGAATTGAGAAATCTATTTCATTTTTGGCAGATGATATTATTGTTTTAACATCAAATCAACCTTATTATTAGTAATTTTTAATATGAACTTTCTACCATATGTATTAAATATATTGATGGGTTGATTTTTAAAGATTTAACTCATTATTTTCTCCTAAAACAAGTTCTATGATTTTTTATTTTTTTTAATTTTGAAAATTGGCTTAATGCTGCTGTTTAATTTATTGAATTTGTTAGTAATATGTTGTACATGAAGAATGATTTGTTTTTCTTATAGTTAATTTTTTTAGCTCTTCTTCTTTTTCCTGTATATAATAAGAGTTCTTACTCTATTTGGTACTTAGATGCAAATGGAGAATTAATCCTTTGGATAAGGAAGTAGGGAGTTTTAGGGCCTTAGCAATAATGAAAAGAATAAAAATATGTTTTGTTCGTTTTAGTTTAGAAAGGTTAGATTTTTTGAAATGAATTCACGTAAAAATATGAATAATGTATATTTTGGATCAATTGAGTTGAAAATTTTTATTTTTTATAAAACAAGAAAGGATAAGGAAATAAAAGATTTTATGTTTCTCTAAGTTTTGTTTTGTTATATTGCTAAATTATTTGCAAAGTGAGGTATTGCTTAATTTTTCAATATTCCAGTTTCTGTTTTGAGTTTTATGGCCTGAATATTCCAAAAGCTAATGGGTGGATAGTGGAGAATATTTTATTGACAAAAGTGCTGCCAAGAAAGTTTTGGGGTATATATACCAAGCTTAAAATCTTTAATATGACTAACTATAAGAAGGTAAATTTCTTGCTTTAAGATATCTGAGTAACTATGTCATGGACTTGAAGATACATAAAGAAAAGACATTTCATTTGACAAAATTTAATATAATTTTAAACATTAATGGTATTTTTACAAATTAATAGTATCTTTAAATAAAATTAAATTTAAATTAATATAATTATATATTTTATTAAATTAATGTAATTTTATATATTAATTCTAAATCTACGATATCACGCGGGTTAAGAAATCTAGTATATATATATATATATAACCACTATTAATTATATACACACATAATACCACTATTAATTAGCATAACTATTTATGTTATCGAACCATGCAATTATTCGTGAGAGTTTATATATTGTTTTTTTACTATATCAATTATTTGTTAATATTTAAAAATTTTATTATTTTATTATCAATTTTTTTTAACTAGTATCCTTAAAAAATAAAATTTAGATAAGATTAAATAAATAAATTTAAAAGTAAATTAAATAAATGAAAAATGATGCTTATAATAATAAATGTAACAAAATATAATTTTATTAAAATATTTATTTTTTCTCATTTAATTTATTTTTATTTAAAATAATTATTTTTAATATATATTTTTTTATTTATAAAAAAAGGAGAAGGACAAAAATTTAAAATCTTATCCAAATTAAAAATTACATTTAACATTAGATTATGTTTTATTGGACTATCATCATATTAGCTTTTTTTCAAATTTACAGTTTTACGGGCTTTAAAATATAGTTAACAATATTGACTCAAAATTCATTATTTATTTTTTTTCTCTCTTGTTAATTTGGTTGCTTATCTTAATGCTTTTGTGTCATAAATTTTTACATGAATTCATTTTATCACATATGATTTCAATTATTAATAATGACATGGTATATCAACGTATTAATTATAATATATAATAATAATTTAAATATTTAATTATTATATTAATTTTATAAATAATTATTATTTAATAATATTTAATTAATATTAATAATTTATAATTTTACATGATGGATTAAATTGAATTAATATTTTCTTATTTTGTGGAATGAGAGTTGACTGTCTATTTTTAGCTAAAGTTGGTGTTCAGAAAAGAAGAAATGGAAATGAGTTAAATTTCTATTTCAAGAGTTAGCTAGGTCTCAAGCTCTAGAAAAGAAACACTTTCTGCTCCTAGTTTTATGAAACAAGAGAAAGAGAGTTGGGTCCGACAAAAATGAACAGAAAAATGACATTCAGTGAGAAACGAGGAACAGTAGAGGCAACGGGAGAAATACAGGGCACGCGTGAAATCTAGGCCACCTACTTATCAAAACCCACAACCCATTTCTTGTCCTTTATATTTATTATGTTAAATTATTAAATAAGATGTCTAGTGGAGGAGATGAGTGTAAACAAAGCCCGGATATGCTGGAAACAAAAAAAAAAGAATAACATAAGATACTCATTCTGGAAGCCCATTAATCATTTAGAATTAGGTCTGCCATTATCCCAAACAATCAATCACTCTGCAATTACTGCAACAAAGTGTGGGACATGCTCGTGTATTTGGATATCATTCAAGATCAATAACATATTCATTGCTCTATCATTAACGTCTCCATAACACTGTATATATATATATAATAATAATTGTTTTTAAAGTGATGCAGCACCAAATAATGGGAGCTAGGGCTAGCAGGGTAGTATGGATACAATGAATATGTTCATGACACAACACAAACACATCACTCTAATTATTTTAATAAAAATTAACATAAAATGTCTTTTGTTGTATTGTAAAAGTGTTCAATATGATATGCAACAAAATGAAGTAATGCAACAAATTAATAAGTAGCATGTTGTTTTAACAAATTACAAATTTCATCCTTATCAATCTTCTTTTAAAAAAAAAAAAATAGCATTTTTCTTTTCCCTTTTTTTTGATTAAAATTAAAGATCTATCAATTACAGAAAATTAAAAGCCATTATCATTACCATGTAGAACAAAATGTAACAAGTCTCCTTGGAAGACTTGCATCCTAATATCAAGTATCAATATAAAATGTCAATAAAAGCTATCATCATAAATTTAGAAAACACTCGCCGGTTACAGTACACAGTACAAAATAACCTGTCACATAATCTCTAAGCACTTGATTTTTAAAAATTATTAAATGAAATTGAACAATTGAAATATATATTTCTAAGGAAAAAACTCAAATATTTCCACCTAAAACTTCCAGGATATTTTTTGTAACAAGCCGCATAAGCTAAATGCTTGCCAACAGAAATAAAAAAACTGGCAGGTACTGGAAAATCACCAGAATAGCTATGTTTGAAAAAGCATCATCCAGCGAACACCACACTCTCATGGGATACAGATATTAAATGCCATTCGAATCAGAAGAAAAAAATGCAACTTTATGCAATCCATGCAAGGATGTATGAAGCTCAATGTATACCATGACTGATCCAGCCACATGTTAGAATTTTCAAACAACACTTCTCAGCTCATATCAAGGGCAGAAATTTTGGTTCAAAAGAAGAAGGGACGGAAATTAAAATGGAAAATGTAACGGCCGCGGCATTCTTACACTGATGCACAAAAAAAGTATGATTTAACCTTGAACTTCCCAACTGAATAAAAATGAATGATTTGACCATTACAAAAGCAACCCTATATATAATTTGTGCACAGCCTACCTAGTCAAAATCAATAAATCCCTCTTATAGAGAATAAATGGCTGTTTCCTCAAGCTTAATGATGTATTATAGACTCAAAACATTCAAAATTAAAATTGTTATGACCCATGGATTTAACCAATGGATAGAAATTAGAGGATCTGAGCAGCTGTGTTCAACTTTTCTGCAAAACTCAACTGTGTCCTTATGATGCTTGATAAATATAGCAAGAGCGAATGGTCCTGTTGGATCAAACAGAAAAGCAGAAGTTGAAAAACAATGTAACGATAAAAAAGACACTATCATTAAGGTAACCTCAAAGCTACAATAGATTCAAGAATAGGAATGAATATACTATCCCTAACAAAAACAAACAATTAAGCCATCAATTTTTAGCAAGAGAAGAAATTCCCCGATCTAAGCAGTTAACACAAAGCCAATGATATAATTAAGTTATAAACTTCATTTTAAGATGTTTGCTAGCAACCTAACCATCACCTGAAGACTGTCATTCACTAGCTTATCAAAAGCTGATGGTGAAATTTTTGGAAGGGAGGTAACATAATCTGATATAAATTGGCCTAAGCTGCTATCTGGTAGATTTTTGCATTGCTCATTAAACTAGCAACTCTTCTATTTTCTACTAAGCATTCTCAGTGGTTCAACCATTAACTTACTGTCTTAACTAACATTGAACACCAAAACAAAATGAAACATTGTGTTTGCTGATAGGGTTTTTGGGGAGAGGGAATGGGAAAGAGATTCTGCTGGTTTTGTTTGCTGATATTGGCTGCCGACTGAGGTAAAATGGGCCAAATTAACCCAAATTGGAAACATTGCGGGGCCTTTTTTGAACATCCTAACCCATATTTAAAAGAAAATAACAATAGAACTAGAAAATGGTTTAATATACTATACTCAGTTCAGATAAATATGAGATGCAGTTGAATTTAGTATATTTCAGTGCATTGTAGTTTTAGTACGTTTGGTGAATTATAATAAATTTTTATAGGTAACTGATATTTGATAAAAAATTTATTTAGCGGTTAAATATTCAACCATCCATTGCAAATTCTTAAAAACTAATCCTGGTTAATTCTACTTATATTTAGGTTGCAAATGAGTCCAGTTGTTATTGAACATTTTGGTATTCAGTTCAATAAAAAATTATTTACATTCGATTCGTTTTATAAATAAAAATTCATTGACGTTCAGTTGGTTTTATAAATAAGTTAAATGTGACTCTTATTTTAAAGTTTGATGAGTAAATAAGACGAGTTTGAATAAAATTAAATTAAATTTGATGAGACTCATAAATAACTAGATTATAAATTCGTCATCATGCTTGGAAACAAATTCACGAACAACTTAATTATTATTATTATTATTAGTTTAATAATTTTGACACTCTTTAAAATATATTTTAATATTCCTATAATTTTTTTAGTAATTCAATTTAAATAAAATACATATACTCCTAATTTTTTTTAAATGTGCACTTTAAATATTTCTAAAAAGAGAAAATAAATTATATATTTAATACATTTTTAACATAAATATATAAAATATATAGATAAATAGTTTGATGATACTATATAATTATTTTCTTTTTCAAAATAAATACTACATTATATTTTTAGAATGATAAATAACTCTTAAATAAATATTATATAATTATAATTATATTTATATAATACTAATAAAGTTTTAGATTAAGATTTTATTAGTACTATATAGTCTAATATCTTAATTTTTAAAAATATTTTTTTTATTAATTAATATTTTCAATATAATGTAATGCTTAATTTTATGCTTAAATTTTTTTTTTACTTATTGGATTTTTATGTTAATTTTAAGTATTTTTTGTTATAATTATTTTATTAGAAATGAATATTTAAAAATATTTTAATTAGTTATAAACGAATTTTAAAAAGAATTGAGTTTGAGTATGTGCTTAATTCAATTGTAATTTATTAACGAGCTAAATTTGAGTCGAGTTCGATTATAATTTATAAATAAATTTTTAATATGTCACACTTAAGTCAAGCTCGAGTTTATCTAATAATTAAATAAATTAAGCTTAACATAATTTTTAAATTCGATTTGAAGCTCCAAAAACAAAAAAAAAAAATAGAGGCTCCGCTCAATTATAGCCATACTTGTATTTTAATTTAATATATATTTACCAAATTCAATTGCTATACAACTTTGGACCTATTCCTGGGCTGGAGCACAGTTTAAGTGAGACCATTCATGCTGGAGAGTAGGGATCCACATTATGCCCATTTGGGCCATCCTTTGCTTTTACCCTCTCCCTCTACTATCATTATTTTAAGCTCGCTTCTTGGTTCTTGCTACTGATATAGTGGCCAAGATCAATCTTGAAAAAAGAAGATGGTAGTTAAGGGAGTTCCTTGAATCTTTCTATGTTGGAATCTCTCAAACAGAACATTTGAACTAAATATTAATCAGCCACTGTAAAAAGATTGAAGTTGTTCATACGAATTTACACAGGCCTCAATGGAATGCCATCAAGGTGCTTGTGATTATAAACAAGTAAGCATTATCGTTCATTTCTTGTTTCTTTTACCTGTATTTATATCAATAACAAAAAAGAAAAATTGCTTGGCATTTTATTTCTTGTTGTTTCTAAATGACTAAATCTGGGAATCGGTTGTTCATCTAATTGCTAAAAAGTAAGAAATAGCCAACATGTTATTCATGTGATCAAATTGCTTATATTCAAACAACTTCTAAATTCCAAGACTAATTTCCATCAATGTGTTCAAGCTAACCTATGCCCTTTGCTTAATTTGATTTCCTTGTCCTTTTTGTGAATGCTTATCATTTGATTCTTTTTAGAGAAAAGGAATTGTCTTTTTAGTTTTGACACTCAGAAAATCGATACTATGTATTGAAAGATCATAGCCATCATTTATAGAAGTTCAAACCTTGAGAGTTGAACTTATGGAATTTTAATCAAATCTGCAATAATGTCGGGCTTCATCTGTTTGATAATAGAACAGGATTCATTCGTAGTAGCAATTCCCAGTTGGTGAATTATTTAGATCTGGTAGAGAAGCTCTTATTGACTTCAATAGTCTTAAGGATCCTGACAATGTACTCTCATCATGGCAAGGCTGTAATTGTTCTCAATTGAGGGGAATAAGTTGTGATAATACAACTCGAACTGTTATATCAGTTAATTGTTCCAATATACGGCCATGATCCATCTGGTTTTGGGTTGGGTGGGAAGATTAGACAACATTCATTTACGAAACTCAATGCCTTAAGATATTTAGACTCGAGCTTTAATGCATTCAATAGCATTTCAATTCCTAATTTCTTTCATTCTTGGGAGGAGAAATTGCAATATGTAAACCTTGCATATGCTGGGTTTTGTGGTGCAATTCCTCCATATTTGGTAACACCTCTGCCTTGCAGTATCTAGATCTCGCTTCCCATATATATTCATGATTAGTTGTTGATAATCTTGAATGGGTTCATGTTGTTGCTTTTCTGAAGTTTCTAGCACTAGATGGAGTCGAACTATCATTGGTAAGTGGTAACATCAAACTGAGTTATTGAGCTGCAGATGCTTTGAAATTTAACTAGTTTGCATCTGAAGTACAGTAACGTACATGGTTCCCTTTCATCTCTTAGCTTTGCTAATTTTGGTTCACTTGCTGTGACAGACCTCAGTTTTAACAACTTTGACCCAGAGTTCACTAATTGGCTTGTAAATATCAGTAACCTTGTGCATGTTGATATCTGCCTGGCCAACTTATATGGAAATATACCTCTTGGTTTAAGTGAGTTTCAAATTTGCGATTCTTGTCTCGAGCTTTAAACATTCTTGTAGCCAATAACTGTCAGTTATTTGACATTAATGACCCGGTGTCACTCCCCTGTTCTCATCTTTCTAGTTCAATTTGATCTAAATCTGTGGACTGAGTGCCAAGCTGCTCTAAGACTATGGTATTCCTGCATCGAGAAAGAAAGGAAAAAAGTTGAGGGCAAGATTCCGTTCTCAATTTATAGGCTTTACAATCTAAAGTCTCTTGATTTATCAAATAATTATCTAACAGGAAGCTTATCTGATATCCTCAGAGGAATAGAAAATCAACTTTATAAAAGGATGTTTCCTAGTGTGAAGAGCTGGTCTTGAGCAATAACAATTTGGTTGGTGAATTGCCAAATTGGTTAGGTCAGCTTCAGGATCTAGAGGAGATCCAATTGGATTCTAACATATTTCTTGGTTCCATCCCTGCTTCTTTAGGGGCATTGAGACACCTTACAATCCTCATATATACTTTACAAGGATAAACTAAATGAAATCTATCATATAGTTTGGGATAAATTTCTGAGTTGTCAGTCTTAGATTTCTCCTCTAACATTTCATTGGTGAAGTATCAAAATTCAATTTTTCTAAGCTAAATAAACAGGAGACCTTGCTTTTGTCATCCAACTCATTCACATTGAATACCAACTCTAGTTGGGTTCTGCTATTTCTAATAAGCTGGCTTGTTATGAGTTCTTGCCATCTGGGGCCTTTCATTTCTGGCTTGGCTTAAATCTCAGAATAATCGAGGTTCTTGATATCTCAAATGCGAGTATTTCCGTTCATACCTTCTTGGTCATAGAATATTTCTTACGGTATAATTGTTCATTAAATTTTTCTTTTAACCAGCTAAAGGGTCAGCTACCAAATCCTTTAATTGTTTTCTTTGCTGCAATTTACTTGAAAACTCCAACAATTTTGAAGGACCTATTCGTCTTCCCATTTGTGAAATAGATGCATTAGATCTTTCTAATAATCATTTTTAAGGCTCTATCTCAAAAATGTTAGGTGAATAATGAAATACTTCCTTCCATTTGCGATTAACCAACTTAATGGTGAATTTCCAGAGTCTATCAGAGCAAGTCCATTAATGATCATTAATCTTTCACAGAACAACTTATAAGGGGCATTCCCTCAAGCTTAAGGAATTGTAATAGCAAATTAACAGGGGCTATTCCTAGTCCTTTAGGTCAACTAAATTTTGTGCAGTCATCACAGACGAACAACAACATGACCACCAGAGAACTGCCAATGTCTCTGCAGAATTGTCAAATTTGGAAACTCAAGACCTCGGATACAATAAATTGTGGGGTAAAATATCATTGTGGATGAGCAATGGTGTCAAACATCTAAATTCTGAGATTGAGGTTGAACTTATTTTCTGGATAACTTCCACCTGCTCTTTCAAATTTGAGTTATTTGCAAGTATTGAACCTATCAGCAAATGAGTTGAATGTTTCTATTCCTGCTAGTTTTGGTAATCTTGAAGCCATGACTCAAGTGCTAAATATTATCAATACGACCTTTAAATTTATGAATTGAGGGGGGATTTTTATTATGAAGAAAATTTAGTTGTAAATATAAATGATTTGTCTCTATCACACACCAAGACTATTTCCTTCCTGACTTGCATAGACTTTTCTAGTAACTATTTACATGAAGAGTTTCCCCATGAAATAAAAAAACTGGTAGGCCTGGTTCTTTAATTTGTCAAGAAATCACATCAGTAGTCAGATTTCTCCATGGATTTCTGAATTGCATCAATTGGAATCACTCAATATCTCAAACAATATGCTTTCAGGCCCAATTCCTGCTGGTCTTCTCTGTCATTTATTGGGTACTTCAAATTTATCAAACAACAATCTCTCTGGTAGGACCCCTTATGAGGGATACATGACAGTTTTTGATGCATCATCTTTTGCTGATATCCCTAGTTCTTGTGGAGCTCCTCTTGTTATCAACTATGCAGGTGAAAATTCAACTCTTCAAGTTCAAGGAGCTACTGAGAAAGCAGGGAATGGTCATGGTTACAATGTTGACAAGCTGTTTTACTTGGACATTGGGCTAGGATTTGCAATTGGTGTATTGTTTCCTTACTATATGATTTTCTGCTTTTGTGGATAAGACTATTGATAGATTATTTAGTTTACAAAACAATAGCATGCTTTAAGCATATAATAAAAAAAAATATTAACAGAAATTTTAAGTATATTATCATGTAGATTAGTTGCAATAATGAAGCTTATCTCTAATCTTGTGATAGGTAAAGAAAAGGACAAAATGGAAGCAAGCAAAAGCTTATCATCAAAGGCCTACCAAATCCCACCTCTCATAAGATTTAATTATAACATAGAGAGAAGAAGAAAAAAATGAAGAGAGAGAGACTGCGAATAGTCAATTATTATAATTTTAAGAGCATAAGCAAAGAGAGTAGGTTTTGGTCGGTAACAAGAAAATGACATTCCACAATTCAGAACCAAAAACATATATATGATACAGTCCACCTACTTAAGATGGACTCCGTCACCCATGGCCCACTTTCCCTTCCTCGAACAAAAAACAAAAAAGAAGGTAAAATAAAAAGGCCCTTGAAAATGAAACATAATACTAATAATATTATTACATGTGCTCATATAATAAGTACAGTACATAGTAATCAAACAGATAATGAAAAAAACTGAGTTTGAGCTCGATCTTGAGCTTGAAAACATCAAATGGCCATAAATATATGCATATCATGATCATCACTTCTTGAAAGGAATGGCTCTGATCACAACTTGGTGGTACAGAGCTGCAAGTGCTGCTCCAATGAATGGACCCACCCAGAAAATCCACTGCAGAATCGACCAAAGAATCAAATCAATAAGCATATTATTAATTATTAATAAGGGCAATAATGGGCAGTAAAATTCTTAGGAAAAGAAAAGGACTTACATGATCATCCCAGCCTTTGTCCTTGTTGAAGATGATTGCTGCACCAAGACTACGAGCTGGGTTGATACCAGTTCCAGTGATTGGGATAGTAGCCAAATGCACCAAGAACACTGCGAACCCAATTGGCAATGGTGCCAAAATCTGACCACAAATATCCCCCATCACCAATACCATTAGGTTAATAATATATACATAAATACAAGTAATAGGTATTCCTTTTACCAATTATTAGGTTATTAAGAGTCTTAGTTCAGCGATCTAGTGATCAATAGTTATATATGTTCATCGATTGGTCGATATAAATCACTAAAAACAAATTTCAACTGCTCACCATATGAGGCTAATAGTAGTTGAATTAGTTTTTAACATTGGTGTATTTACTTTATAATTAAAGTGGTAGAGAAATTAAAGATGAGGGGCTTACAGGGACATGGGAGTCTCTAGCACTACGTTTGGCATCAGTAGCAGAGAAGACAGTGTACACAAGAACAAAGGTACCAACAATTTCAGCTCCAAGGCCATCACCTTTGGTGTAACCAGGGTTAACACTATTAGCACCACCACCCAACAAAGTATATTGCTTACGTCCTTCAAATCCTTTCACCACACCCGCACCACATATGGCTCCAAGGCACTGCATCACCATGTAGAATATAGCTCTTGTCAACGACAATTTCCTCGCCAAAAACAGCCCAAATGTCACCGCCGGATTTATGTGGCCTCCTGCACCACCATAGTATATTTTAGCTTAAAAAAAGATTAGTTTTAATTTTTTTTTTTAATTTCACAATTATTAAGCAAAAGAACCTGAAATGCCAGCAGTACAGTAGACAAGAGCGAAGATCATGCCACCAAAAGCCCAAGCAATCCCTTGGATGCCAACCGTCGAACACTTTGTGGGTGCCTTAACCACACCCATCACTGTCAAAACAGAGATGTACAAGAACAAGAAAGTGGCTATGAACTCTGCAATTCCAGCTCTGTAAAAAGACCATGAAGTAAGCTCCGTTGGCTCGAATAGCGGTGCCGGTGGTGGCTCCGTGTAATCCTTGTCATCTTGGCTCTGAGCCGCCGTGCCAATTGGTTGTGTCTCTCTGTACTTGTTAGCTCCCAATCTAACATCTTCTTCCTTGCCCTCCATTGCTATTGGATTTTTCTCTTCTCTAGTGTCTTCTGCTTAGCTCAAAAGCCAAATATTAGAGAGCTACTAGTGACCGTTTGATCTGTGACAGTGAAGAGTGAGAATGCGTCGATGGATTATATAGGGGAAATGGTGGGCCTTAGTGAGTGTATTTAATTGAAAATTGTGAAGTTATCTTGTGGCCGACCAATCATTTTCTGGTAGCCTCTTATTGGTTTTTAATTTAATTTTTTATGAATTTTTAATTTAATTATTGAATTGCCAAATGGAGATAATTAAAAATCAATTTTCAATATTTTAATTATAATTTTATGTTATTATCATACGTTAAACGTTACTATCCATTTAAATTAATTCAAAGTATATATATATATATATATATATATATATATATATATATATATATATATATA
>CANXYC010600939.1:0-54914 GCA_948193065.1 Aleurites moluccanus | reverse complement strand
TAATTTTAGAAAAGTATAGTTAAATAAAAATTAATTATTTTAATTTAATAAAAAGTAATTTTAAATTAAAAATAATATTTTTTAATTTTAAATAAATAAAATAATTAATTTTTATTTAGTTATTAATTTATTTTATTTTTTTATATTTTTAATTTCAAAAAATACTTTTTTGTAAATAAATAAAATTTTAGGGACTAAATTGTAATTTGTCAATTACTTTTTTAATCCTTGTGGGGCTCAGGTTGAAAAGTCAACGGTTAAAGGGTCGGAATTATAGATTTTAATAACGTCAGGGTCAAAATTATAACTCAAAAAATATTAAAAGCTAATGTGCTCCTAAAGCTAAACGACAGGGTTAAAATTATACCTTATCCCTTTTTTTTATTTACCGACATTATGACTTCTTTTAGAAGTAACTCTTTCTATGTTATGCAATATTATTGGAAGTAGGGCATATATCTTTTTATCATGGGTTTTCTTTTTGAAAAATAGAACATGATTAGATCCCAAAATTTAATGGATTCACTAATTTTGTGGTATTAGCTGATAACATAATAATTTAATGGTAGATCTAAATTTATGAGATAGTAAAATTGACAGCGAATCAAATTAAATCTATTTAGAAAATATATATTAGGATCAAGCAAAATTCAAATTATTAATATAATTAGACCCTTAGAAGTCATATGTGGTTATACATTGTAATCATGATCTTTATTCTGACATTTTTAATATTTATTGTCAAAAATATATATACAGGAAAAATTAAACACATTAAATTATAATTTAATAATAAGTATATATATGATTTGAGTAATAAATTCAAATTTAATTATTTTTATACTAAAAAGAAAAAGAAAAAAAAAATTCAATTTAACCCTATTATGCTTTTATATAATTATCTATGATTAGAAATCAACATTTAAAATTTTAAACCGCAATTTCTCTTATAATTAAAATTATAAGCAAAAATTTGTTCATTTCAAAACGACCTCTACAAAGATTATTTGCTTAATTAATCCTTTATTATATATGCACACACATGGTTTATTTCTATTTTTTCTATAATATGTGACCCAAACAATGAAATATTTTATATATGGAGCATTACCATAATTAATAGCGGGACTAATATTTTAATAAATTATACATTAACTGTTCCTTACTGTTTAATTTTTGGTTTAGCCATATTAAAATTGTTTACTCGTGGTTATAAAGTGTTTATTTCGAGTTGGACTCAAATGTATATAAAAAACATTAAACGTCCCTTGTAAGGAATCTTAACAAAAATTACTAACAAAGCATTACAACAACCGCAAGCAATAATGTTGGAGGCCTATTTTTAAACCACCAAAACGTTCACTTTCACAGCCTAATTAAAGCTTCCCTTCAGTTCTTGCCTGTAAAGAAAAACAGACATAACATGTGGGTTTCAGGAGTAACAGCAGTTATGGTGGCAATAGAGTTTATGGAGGTAGGCATAAGTACTATCAGCAAAGCAGCCATGACTAGAGGGATGAGCCAATTTATGTTTATTCTCTACTCAAATGCCTTTGCTACAATCTTTATCCTTCTTCCTTCTTCTTTTTTCTTTTATAGGTAATTAATTAATTATACGACTTTGCAAAAGTAATATTTTCTGTTTCGTTCTTATATGTATATATTAATTGTTTCAGAGAAAGATCTCGCCCCCAATTAACTGTGTCAATCCTCTTTAAAATCTTGCTTCTCAGTGTTATCAGGTGTTTTCTTTTATTTCTTTGATTAATTTCAATTAATTAGTAAAAAAAAATAAGTTTTTGTTATGTTTTTGAAGATGAGGATTAAGAAATCTTGATTGGTGTGCTCTGTTATTATACAGTTGTAGTCTTCAGATGTTTTTGAGCACTGGGATAAGGTATAGCTCTCCAACTCTGTGCACAGCCATGACTGATCTCACACCAGCTTTCACTTTTTTCCTAGCCATAATCTCCAGGTACTTGCCTCTTTGAATTGGATTAACATTATATTATGTTTATATAATTATAATAATTGAATTCAAAATGAATGATTGAGATAACTACTCACTTTATAAAAATTAAATTCAAATAATTTCCGCTGTGTGCGAAATCAAATTTGAAACCTCTTGGTCCTAGAGTCTCAAACCTAACTGTTTGGACTAGAACATCATTGCCCTTTTGTTATGTGTTATGAAATAATATATGTATTATGTTTGACATGTGTGTTTGAAAATTATTTTTTAAGTGTTGATTACATGATTAAAACTCAAAATAATACTTTTAAAATTAATAATTACTTGGGAAAATTATAAAAAATTGCTCTGGTTACATTTGTTTTTACTTATTGGGAATATATGAAATTTTATTTTGGCAAAATAAATTATGAAATTTTCATTATTAACATTTTAGATTATTTAGTCTTATTGTGCGTTAAAAATTATTGATATAATATCCACACGATATAAAATTATTTATGTGATACATATATAACATAAAATTATAAAATCAACAATCTTATATCATGTGATCAATTATTTTTTATAATTTTAAGACTGTAGATTCTATTAAAAACTTCAAATTCTATTTTATTAAAAAAATTTCACATATCAAGTAAAAACGATTTTAACCATGTGATTTTTCTTTTGTACTTACTCTTAATTACTTAAGCTCAAAATAATTTTAAGCAAATGACAACAATAAAAAGAAAAAAGTCTTTATATTAATTATTTTATAATTTTATAATAAATTTTAAAATAATAAATAAATAGAAATATTTTAAAAATGTTCATAATACAACAAAAATATATAATTATGATTTAATCATTTAAATAAATGTGAAAATTTAAATTTTTATGATCGCTAATCTATTTAAGATTTTTTTTTTTTTCATTTAGAATGTCAATGTTAAAGTTAACAACTTAGTAGTTTTTCAGAAAAAAAAATTGGCAAGTGAGTTGACTTTCTTATTAATCTAGAGTTTATATCCTTAAATTCGACTAATAAAAGAAAAGTATTTTTACGTTTTTGAATCTTCAAGTTGATGAAAATAATCTTTCATGAATATGAACTTAGCACTTAAATGGGAAACATTTCTCCATGAAATTTTCTTACCGAAATAATAATAATAAAATATATTGATTGAAATTGAATTTTTTAGTATTAATTCAAATAAACAATTATATTCTACTTTCTTCATTTTTAGATTCTCACGTCTTCCTTTGTTTTATATTTTTCAAAAAAATTAAATTAAAATTTTTTAATATAATTTTTATTTAGAAATGATAATTTTGACATGTCATAAAAAACTAAATAAAATTCGACTCTTAATGAAGGTGGTGGGTGAGTATTAGTTAACCTGTCCGGTTAATATATAATATTGCACATAAATACATATTATATATTTTTTTGTGAAGAGAAAATGAACTTCATTAATCATGCCGTCTCAGAAATTAATACCTCTAAGATAAAAGCAGGTGGACAAACATTCCAAACCTCAACAGAATAGAAAAAAAAAAAAAAAAGCATTTCTTGCAACAATGGCGAAACATTTCACCAAAATCGAAATCACAGTTAATTTACACATACACAATATGCAATTCCCTTCCTTTCTCTTCCTCTCCTCACCGACTCCATTAAAACCCAGAAACTGTTTCTTTACTCTTTGCTTTACAAAACCGGGGGGTTCTATGAACTCTGCATCGGAATCCAACTACGTCATGGGGGTGGTTAGGGTTGGAGGCTTATATTGGAGAGGCTGCCCCTCGGGACGATACACAAGAAGATATCTTTCCACCATTAATGAGCCAGGTACGGTTCGTGAATCACTGAATTGTTCAAAGAAAATAGCAGCAATTAATCTAAAGTTAATTAAGAGAGAGAGGTAAAGTTTCAAGGCATAATTAGTAATGGATTCAGATATTGATATATTAATTTATTCAATGTAACCAAAAAAACTTCAATTCTTAAAATTTTCTACCTTGCCTATTAATTTTGAATGAAAGATTTGCATGACTAATGAATTTGATGACATGTTGATTTTAGAATGGAAAAACAAGACTTCAGGTTACTGAGTAGCCAAGCCAAGTCAATTGGCACCATAGTATCAGTTGCAGGAGCCTTAATTGTGACTTTATACAAAGGCCAGCCTATCACTAGTTTGCCATCCCTTAATGAGCCTCTGCTATTTCATCAATCAAACTGGGTTATTGGAGGCATTTTCTGTGCAGCTGGTGCATTTTGTTTGGCTTTATTATTCATTGTCCAGGTACCTTATCAATTCTGATGCTGAATGGCTATTAATATGCATCTCTTACTTGCTAGAAAGTATAAACTTAACCTGACTTGTAAATTCTATTGGGATATTTACCCAGACTTGGATTCTTAAGGACTACCCTGCAGAGTTGATGGTAACCGTTATAACTTGCGTCTTTGTGACTGTGTTATCTGCTGTAGTCTCTCTAATTGTAGAGAAAGATCCACATGCTTGGATGCTAAAGCCTGATGTTGAGTTGATAGCTATTGGGTGCTCGGTAAGCATATACTGTATATGGTTATTTGAAGGAATTATTGTTTTTTCTTTTTCTTTTTACACCGTTAGTTGTTAAATTTTTCATTGAGACTTGATGCCATTGTGAAATCTGTAGGCAGTTTTTGCAGTTTCACTTCGTAGTGTAGTTCATGCGTGGGCATGTCGCAAGAAAGGGCCTCTTTACACTGCCATGTTTAAGCCCCTTGGGATGGTTATTGCAACTTTCATGGGGTTTTCTTTTCTTGGAGATACTCTTTATCTTGGAAGGTATAATTCTGTGCACACACACACACAGAAAATGAAAAAGAAAAAAAGAAGGAAAATACTGAGAAAAAGTTAATTGATTCCTATTGTGGTGCTCTTGATAGGATGAATGAAGAAAGGTATATGGTATTGTATAATCACATACATGAAAGAGGAAACAACTTGTTTCAAATTGTATAATCTTGATAGTATCTATTTTCATTTACTTCAATCTTTGTTTTCTCTTTTGAAGTTTATGAAGGAAATAACTCTTTATTTGGTTGAATTTTACCACTTTGCAGTGTAGTTGGAGGTATTGTTATTGCCTTTGGATTTTATACAGTGATATGGGGAAAAGCCCAAGAAGAAAAGATTGCTGAAAACGAAGGCAATTCTAACTCGGAGTCGAGCTCTCATAAAGTCTCTCTTCTGCAAAACAAAACTGTAGATGTTTAATATCCATTTGCACAAAAGGCTATCTTAAAGCCCAAATGACTTGAACAGGCGCATATTTGGTATTGGCTGTATATATTTAAGGCCATCTTTGTATTTTCAACCACAAAAATTTTTGGAAAATGAAAATCAGAAGTGGCCCTATCTTGGTGATTCTGCTTTCCCTTCAAATTATAGGCTTTTAAAAGGAAAAAGTGAAGGAAACTTCGTGAAGCGTGAGATATCATAAATGAATTTGTCCTGATATTATATACATATTTTCCTTGTTCTTGCTGGATTTTCATCCTCTTTCGCCAATCAATTCAAAACTTAAGCTAAAGGATAAAAAAAAAATGTGGTCGAAAAAGATGTCCTATCAAAAAGCAAGGAACCCAGTCCGTACTCCCATGAGTGGATTGGACTAATTTATGTCATCTATTTTTTACTAAATATGTAAACCATATTTATCAAATGTCATACATTAACATTTGCTTCCAAGTCACAAATTGTGAAGTAGCAATTGGATGCACTTTCCTTGAAACAATATATATTGTTAAATATATAATACTGAATGAATAAAATGAATTGTAATGATAAAAATATGAATGGCTTATAATAAAAATAATAATTTAATCTAAATAATTTAAGATATTTATTATTGTACAATCTAATTTATTATAAGTTTAATACCTAATATAAATACTAATATTTTGATTTTATCTTAATTTAACTCTTGAACTCAAAAATTTTGAGATATAAATGTATTTACATAGCCATTGGATTAGTAATAACATTCTCTTTATCATTTAGGAATTTATGATGCACCAAAAAAAAAAAGAACAAAAAGCAACATAATTGAACTTATTATATAATGGAGTCGAAATCTTCCTCGTTTTGAGAATTGACACTGTGCATCAATTTTAAACAGGAGAAATGTGGGGTTCAAGAGTTACTGCAATTATGCTTACATTAGAATTCCTGGAGGTAGGCTTGAACACTGTAAACAAAGCAGCCATGAGCAAGGGCATGAGTCACTTTATGCTTGTTGTGTACTCGAACATGTTTGCTATTTTCTTGCTTCTTTCTTCTTCCATCATCTTCTACAGGCAAGTAAATTTACCTTTCATTTCATCTTTCAAGAATTCCCAATTTCTTTGAATCTCTTCTTAATTATTTTCCCTTTGATTCAACAGAAAAAGAATCGCTCCACCACTTACTCTGTCCACACTCTGCAGAATTTTTGTTCTTAGTCTACTCAGGTACTACTTTCCCTGCTAATAACATACATTAGTTTACAACTATTAATTTAGGTATGATTAATTTTTTCTTTTTGATGTGTTTGCATTATTTTAGTTGTGCTGGCCAGGTTTTCACATATATTGGAATAGGATACAGCTCTCCAACTCTGGCTTCAGCGATGATTGATTTAACTCCGGCTTTTACTTTCATTCTTGGAGTCATCTCAAAGTTAATAGTGATGATCACTAGCAGCCTCCTTTGCCTAATTGCTTTTTGAGTTATGTTAATTACTACTGATTACTGAGGCTTAATTCGAACTTTGGTTTCAGGATGGAAAGGCTGGACTTGAGAAGCAAAAGCAGTCAGGCCAAGTCTATTGGCACCATGATCTTGATTACAGGGGGATTAGTTGTGACTCTGCACAAAGGTCTGCCAATTACAGGCTCTCCATCATCGATTAATAAACTACGCAATGAGCTGCTTCTTTTGCTTCCCTCAAATTGGGCCATTGGGGGCTTTTTCCTTGCAGCTCATAGTTTCATCCTGGCAGTTATTTACATTATCCAGGTAGACTTTACCAAAATGTCTTCAAGCAAATTGTTAGAAAATTTTACTTCAAGTATTGATCTGTGTTTTTTTTCCCCCCTGAAACCTTTTACATTTTCAGACTTGGATAATAAGGGAGTACCCGTCGGTGATAATCATTACACTCATTAATTGTAGCTTTGTAACCATCCTATCAGCAATAGTCTCTTTGATTGCAGAGAAAGATCCAAATGCTTGGAGAATTAGGCCTGGTATTGAGTTAATTGCCATTGTATTCTCGGTAAGCATAGAACAGGAGTTTTAGTTACTCTTCCTCCACAATATCTTTCTTCTTAAATTTTGTGATGACTTGATGGATTGTTACCTAATTTACAGGCAGTTTTTGCAGTATCACTTAGAAGCGTTGTTCATACATGGGCATGTCACAAGAGGGGGCCTGTCTATACTTCCATGTTTAAACCACTTGGGATGGTTATAGCAGTATTCATGGGGGTATCTTTTCTGGGGGATACTCTCTATCTCGGGAGGTATATATTATTCTTTACATGATTATGTTCTATGCATTATCGGGACCGATGATCATTCACCACAAAAGGCTAAAGAGTTAGGAAAGAGCAAAGAAAAGAATAAAAGTTTAGCTGCAAGGAAATAACCATTTTTTTTTTTTGGTTCAATTTTGTGCTTATTTTCCCCCCTTTTTGCTGTGCAGTGTGATAGGAGCTGTTATTATTGCCTTCGGATTTTATGCTGTGATTTGGGGGAAAGGGCAAGAAGAGAAGACTACTGAAGATGAAGAGAATTGTAGCTTCGTGTCATCTTCCACTAAAGCCCCTCTTCTGCAAAACAAATGCTCAAGTGTATAGCAATTTTGCAAAAAATATACTAAAGTTAAAATGGAACTTGATTATATAGATTTATGTCTTTAAGTTAAGCAAATATATGTCTGATTTTGTAACAGAAATGATTCAGTGCGCAGGAAGAATGAATGACAATCTTTTTTGTAATAAGAAGCTGTTGCCTGTTTTTGGTGATTGATATTAGGTATCTCTGTCTCTTGGATACTCAACATATTAGCCACAAATCTTTCAGGTCTTATAAGATGAAATTATACATTTGTGAATATTCATTCATGAGTGTGGGATTGTGCTAAGATTTTCCCGTTCAGACCTCATGAATGATTAGATTCCAGCCTTTACTTATATTCCTAATGACAGTGCTTAATACCCTTTATTCCAATTTTAAGATAATGCTACTGACCAGGAGCGGATGCAGGAATTTTGGGAAGAGAAGAGAAGGGATCCCTCGTATTTAGAAAAAAGATCTAAAAATTTTAAGAAAGAATATTATAAATTAAGAACTAAATAAATAATTTTTCAAAAGTAAAAAGATTATTTTATTAATTTTAATAAATATCAAAAATTAAATAATAATTTATTTTAAAAAATTTTAAAAATTAAAAAGTCTAAAAAAAAATTATATGATTAAATAATATTTTATTAAAAATTAAAAAATTAATTTTTCAAAATAAAATAATTATTTTATTAATTTTATAATTTATAGGGACTAAATAATAATTTTATATTAAAAAATTTTAAAATTAGCATCCTGCGGTATATTCGCCTCTTGTGGTGCTCTTTCCATTCATGTACCCACAAAAAAAGTTGTGAAATATGATGGATGTCATGTCATCATTTAGGTTTATGTGGTTTGTTGCCCTTTCACTTTCACTCTCCTAGATTAATTTGGTTGCTTTTATCTCATCTATTATTGCAATAAAAGCCTTGATAAGCAAATGAGACACTAATTTATTTGGGATTTTTTTAAAAATACTATTTTTTTTTTTTACTGTTTAAAAAAAAATTAGTAATTAAGATTATCACTTCTGATGAGTAATAATATCATTGGACTCGAGCTAAATTACAAAGGCCCAAGTCAGCTAACGAGACTCATCATATAATTAAGAAGCCAGTTTAAAATTGAGCAAGTTCGGCAATATGAGGCTCGGAAAGTATCCTTGCCAAATCATTAAAATGGCTCAATATAAAAAAAGACTCGCAAGACGAGATAAAAACTCCCTTGATCACTAAATAGACGAGTAAATCATGGAAAGTCGAGAAAGATAATATCTTTCTCCCCATTAATTATCTCTAACATGACATTTGATTATAAGACGGCGCATTCACTAAATACACATTATAGATTATTATTGTCAACTTGATAATAATTACACGAAGTCTCGATATACAAATAGTAATAAGATAAATTATAATTTAAATTTTAAATTTTAAAGTGATTATCATATTATATAAAATATATGATCAAATCTCTATATTTTCATTTTATAATAATATATAATCATCCCGTTTATTTTATATTATTTTTCATTAAATTTTAAATAAAATGATTAAAATAATCCCATTTACCATTAAATTTTCTATCTTACTTCACTGTTTAAATTAAATATTTTTCTTTAAAAATCTTTAATTTCCCTTTTTTTTAACTTTAATTTTAATAATTATTGTTTATTGTTAATTTTTTTTTTAAATCAACTCATATGAACCCCAAAACTCTGGCAATACAAAACACCGTAAACAACAATATAAAACAAGAACAAAATAGATGCCAACAAATACGGATCAACATGTCTTTATCAAATAAATCCAGTTTTCATTTAAAAAAAATAATTTTAAATCTTAAGATTTTCTTTATCCCTGTTCCTTCAAACCTTAAATGCCCAACTTAATTTTCAATTGCATGTAAATAAAAGAAGAAAAATAGAAAATTAAATATAAAAAAATGAAAAATGAAAAATGAAAAAAGAGCTTGAAAATTAAAAACAAAATGGAAAACTTGCCTCACTTTCCACTGTTTCCTTATTTTCCTTGGATAATAACAAGCTCAGACAAATTTTTATGACAATAACCCAATAATCCAACAAATAAACCAAGAATCCCATAATCCAACAAAAAAAAGGCCTTCATTTTTAGCAATAATGATCGCCGATTTCTGGTTTTGTCGAGCACATGGCCATATTTTCGATGGATACAATCATAATCCACATGCAAGCCCTCGGTTCTTGAGATTTATATTGGAGGAGAAGTCGGTCAATAGGCCTTGAATTACTGGTGGATGAGGTTTGCTTGAAAAAGGGATTTGCATGGTTTTAACATGGAAGAAGAAATTAGAGGAGGAGCTTCTATGGAGGTTGTAGAAAAGGAAGAAAAGTTGCAGAGGAGACTTTGCTTGATCCACCCATTAATGTATTTTCACTCTTTGATTCAAAGGTGGAGAGATGAGGATATGAGAGAAGAAAAGTTGTGGATGAGGAGACTTTCTACTTTTTGAACGAAAAATTGAACTTTAAGAAATAAAGGAGAAGGCGGAGAAGGTGCAGAGACGAGGGTATAGGGTATTTTGAGTATACTTTTATTTATTTATTTATTTTAATTTATTTTTAACAAAAAATAATAAATAAAAATGACGAAAAGACTACATAATCTTACATTGTGAAAATAAAAAGACTTAACTATATATTTCACATAATATAAAAATTATTTAATTTTTCAAATCAAAATTTAAAAATTAAATTATGATTTACTTATAGTAATAACTAGATAATATCTCACCCTTTGATAAGGTCACAATATATGTATTGACAAATTACGACTATCTCTGCATAACCAATAATACAAAGATATTTATTATTCTTATCAAGTTAATAAAATATCTTCAATTAGTATAAATATAAAAGATAAATCCTCATTTATAACAATATGAAAATCTCATAACTCTCTCAACTAATCATTTATAATTCATTCAACATATCAGAACTTTTCATTTAATTCTCCCAAAAGCAAACCTCTGGCCTAAGTATGGGAGTGCTTTTATCAAGCTAAAATTTGGCACTTTAATGCTATTTTACTGTTTTGCATATCTAAGTTTCCATTCTTCAACAATCCGGTCCAGGCCCGACTATACTTTGAAGGGCTTCCAAGCTCATCAACTTATTTTCTTTTCTAATTTCATAATAATCTTATCCTTTAGGTCTTCCATTGAATAAAACTGCTTTGTGAAAGCTGCATATAATAGTCAATTATGAGTGTTGGCATGTGTATGTCCTTACTCTATCTTATGCTTGAAATAAAGAAATGAAGATGATAATGAAGGCTAGTTCTATTCATTTGTGAATTGTGAGTGTGTATTTGTGTGAACTGTGAAGAGAGAGGTTTGTAGTTATGGGAATTTCAGTGCCTTTTTTGGGGATGATAATGGCAGTTTTTGCTCAAGCCAGTGATATGGTAATAAGCAAAGCAGCTATGTCTAGAGGGATGAGCAAATACATCATTCTTGTCTACTCTTATGCTCTCTCTACTCTTATCCTACTCCCTATATCTTTTTTCTACCAGAGGTCTTCTTTTCTCTTATATCATCTCCTTCTTTTTCTAAGCATATATAAAAAATAAAGAAGCTTTCTTTTATTTTGAATTTTTTTTTTAATCTTTGACAGATCAGAGCGTCCCCGGCTCAGTTTCTCCATCCTCTCAAGTTTCTTCTTGCTTGCCTTAATTGGGTTGGTATAAAACTTATTAATAATTTGTTTCACTATTTGTAATAGATCTTCTCTTAGAAAGAAAATTCAAGGGGTTTTATTGCTCTAATTAGTTCTTGAAACAGATGTTCTGGACAGACATTAAGCTATGCTGGTGTACAGCACAGCTCTCCCACTCTTGGCACAGCCATGCTCAATCTCATTCCAGCTTTTACTTTCATATTAGCTCTTATTTTCAGGTTTTTTTTTTTACCCTTCTTTATTGTTATAGTAAATAGGCTTCTATTTAGATTTCAGATTCAAATTCCCACATAAAATGATATTTTTAAAGTGCCACAAATAATGCAGGAAGAGAAATTATTGATCTCAATTGCTTTTTGTCTTTTATAGTTGTATCCATCAATGATGTATTTATTAAATACTTAAATAACGTAAAGATGTTACCTTTAAATATTCCTAGGGACCCATCTAACAAAAAATAAAATAAAAATCTAGGGACACCAACCCAGAAGGGCCAGAACATGTTCCTGAATTGAATATACTTTTTTTTATGGGTCTAATCTTCAGAGTAAAATGAGCCCAGAAGTTTTTCTACTCATATTTACTGGTTTTGCTTCTCTATGGCAGGAAAAATAATGTTGATGAACCTAATTGTAAATTGTAATGGTCCTAAAATTGATTTTTCTGTAAAAATCATAGGATGGAAAAGCTAGACTTGAGGAGTTCGAGTAGTTTAGCTAAATCAATTGGAACTGTGGTGTCCATCAGTGGGGCTTTTATTGTGACCTTGTACAAGGGCTCACCAATCATTATCACACCTTCATCTGGTGGTTTGAATCCTCAAATACTGCTTTCACAAGAAGGAAATTGGATTCTGGGTGGATTTCTCTCTGCAACTCATGCTATGATGACTTCTTTATGGTATATTTTGGAGGTTAGATCACAAACATAATTGAAAAGACTTGGATATATATCAATTGAAATGAAATTTTTGAGAAAGACTTTTTTTTTTTCCTTTTTATTATGGGAAATTTAATTACAATTGTTGATCTTTGCAGATATCAATCCTCAAGAAGTACCCACCAGTGCTAATTATAGTATTTTTTTACTGTTTCTTTGCAACTATTCAATCTGCAGTAGTTTCTTTAATTGCAGAAGATCTGAGTGCTTGGAGATTAAGACCTGATCTGGGGTTGGTTGCTATAGTATATTCAGTAAGTATTTAAGGAGCCTTATGCTTGTCCTCTGTTTTTTTTTTCCTCTGTTCTAGTAATTGGGATTATTTTTTTTAACATGTAGGCAGTTGTTGGGACTGTATTTCGGCTCGGCTTGACTACATTATGTGTGAGAATGAGTGGACCTGTCTTTGTTTCTATGTTCAAGCCCTTAGGTATAGTTGCTGCAGCTCTTATGGGAATCATTTTTTTAGGAGATGCTCTCTTTCTTGGAAGGTACATTTCTTTATATTCCTTTCCAGTGAGAGAAACAAAATAATGGAATTTATCAATTTGGTTCAATTAAATAACCAAACTTGTTCATGGGTTAAATATGGATTCGAGAAATACTAAATTTTACAAAGATATAGTATACTCAATTCGTAATTTTCTTTTCAAATCAAATCCGATGTCATGAACAGTTCTACCTCTAAGCATCATATCGGTAACTGAAAATTTTAAAATCTTATGCAGTGTTGTTGGAGCAATTGTCATTGCAGCTGGTTTTTATGCTGTCATGTGGGGAAAAGCCAAAGAAGGGCAGGCAGGAAAGGGCCTTGCAGTTGGATTCTTGGAATCATCCAGCCAAAAGGAGCCTCTTTTACAAAACAAGATACAAGAAATCAACAAACATCCAGTGTAGAAAAATGTATATATTGTTTTTACATGTGAATTTTCCTAGTTTAATTTTTAATTCAACAAGTTAAAAAACCATTTACTTATGGACATTTTCACCAAGCTTTTTATCTCCATGGCCTAATGTTACTCAAGAAACACAAACAAGAAACAGAGTTTTAATATCTATACTTGCACTCTTTCAGAGCTCGCTTGAATCTGCTTTGTTGTTTCAATAAGGCTGCAAGAGCCACACGCACACCCAACATTTTGCCGATGATGACCCAATTTTAGGTTAGCTTTCTGTGGAAGATTAAGAATTACCAATCAGCACCTGTAAGTATCTCCCACATACATTAGTTTTACCATAATACATCGTAGGGGTGAGAAAAAATCGAACCAATTAAAAATCGATTAGAATCGAATTTAATTTGATCGATTCAGTTCTGTTTAAATTTCAGTTTTATTTGATTAATTTTTTAAAATTTTAGTCCATTCGATTCGGTTTAATTTTCTTTAAAGGATCTAAAATAACTAAAACGGCTAAAATATATATATATTTTATATTTATTTATATATATTAAAAAATATATTTTTAATAATTATATATTTATTTTGTTGAAAAAAATCAAAATAAACGAACAATCTTAACAAAATATATCAGATCCATTAATTTTATAAAAATTACTATTTAATTTAATTCAATTTAATTTAATTTTTAAAAATTTTAATTTGATTAATTTAATTTTTTAAATTTCGACTTGAAACTACCGAATGGAGTGGTGGTGAAAACTAGTTGGAGGGACACAAGAAAGGAATAAATAAATTACAATCAGTAGGTATTTATAAGATTGTTAACAATAGTTTGCACTTTGCACAATAATTTAAAAACTGATTTATCCTTTTATTTTCCTTTCTCCATGTACACAGAATTTCATAGTTCATCATGTATTTGTTTGGTTGTTCTTAGCTAGTGGTTGAGATTCCACTACTTGTTTTTGTCTGTCTTGATAAAAATGGACCCTTAAAATAACTGAGAAAAAAAAAATTTAATATTTTTAAATCATTATTAATAAATATCTTATAAATTTCTCTATTTTTTTTATTATAAAATATTCAACCATCTTTTTAAAGGTTTTTAATTTAATAAGACATAACAAATAAATATAATTTCCGAATTATTTGAATATTCTTAAAATAAATATTAAATGCCGTTTTGAAGTTTAAAAAATATTAAAAAATTTTTTAAAATATTTAATAGATTAATTTAAAACGCCGTTTTAAAATTTAAAAACAGAAAAAATTTAAATTACATATCTCAATTTATTTTGAAACGACATTTTTAAAACTCCATTTTTTTAAATATTATTTACACCCAAATACCTGCTTCTCCTTCGTTAAATAAAATTTGAAGAGTTAAAGGCTCCAAACATGAATTTTTTTTAAGATATATATTTCTATTAAATATTGTTAAAATATTAATATTATACAATCACGTATGTTTATATAAAAAAGAAGAAGATTATTTTCACATAAATTTGCATTTTTTATATTAAAATTATTTTTATTTTAAAAGGTGTACAACTGGCAGCAGACTTTTGATTCCAAATTTCCAATAAATTTTAATAACATTTATTTATATTTTAGTAACGTATTATGCAAATAGACAATATGCATTTATTAAGTTGACTTGTAAACACAAAAAATCTCAAACACGAGTCACACTTAGAAAGGCGGGCGTCACTAACCCTTGGCCTTGACGAATAGCACTATGACTCATGGGCACGGCACTGTTTAGGCCAACGGGTTTGTGAGATAAGTTTGTAAGGGAAGACTGACTGGTAGAGGCATCTACCTACGTATTTTTTTAATATTATAAAGCCCTCTACTTTGCCTCTTTCAAGAAGACATAGCAAAGCTCAAACTTTCATTTCCTCTGATTCTTGATTTTGAATCCTTCATTTTCTTTCTTTTTCCAATGGGATCAGCTGATGATGAAGTTGCCCACGAGTTCAGATTCTTCAAAGTTTACAAAGATGGTCGGATCAACATGTTCAGACCAACTTGGGAAACAATCCCACCAGTTGATGACCCTGTTACTGGAGTCCAATCCAAAGACGTCACCATCTCAATTGAACCCCCGGTCTCTGCCCGCATTTTTTTACCAAAAGTCCTAAACCCAAACCAGAAATTTCCTCTCTTATTTTACTTACATGGTGGTGGGTTTTCCATGATGTCTGCATTTTCCCCTGCCTACCACAATCATTGCTCCGCTCTTGCTGTTGAGGCTAATGTTCTTGTTGTCTCTGTGGAGTATGGTCTCTTTCCAACCCGACCTATACCCGCTTGCTATGAAGACTCATGGGCGGCGCTTCAGTGGGTGGCGTCTCATGTTAATCGGAATGGACCAGAGCAGTGGTTGAATGATCATGCTGATTTTGGAAAAGTTTTTATCGGTGGGGATAGTGCAGGAGGTAACATATCACATACTTTGGCATTTCGGGCCGGGTCAATTGGGTTACCGGTTGGAGTGAAGGTGATTGGGGTGATTTTGGTGCATCCATATTTTGGTGGTACTGAAGATGATCAAATGTGGCTTTATATGTGTCCAAATAATAGTGGATTGGATGATCCTAGGATGAACCCACCTGTGGAGGATATTTCTAGGCTTGGCTGTGAGAAGATGTTGATTTTTGTAGCAGAGAAAGATCATTTGAATACTGTGGGAAAAAATTACTGCGACAAGTTGAAGAAAAGTGGATGGAAAGGAAGTTTTGAACTTGTTGAGAATGAAAAGGAAGAACATTGCTTCCATATGCATAATCCCAACCATGACAAGGCTTTGGAATTGAAGAGAAAGTTTGTTTCCTTCCTCAAACAAGAGTAATTTGGTTCCATTTCATGAAACTTATGTAAAATCTTGGTAATATATAAGCTTCCTGAATAAAACAAGTCTTCATTTATGATTGATTGATTTCTTTCTCTTCAATAGTCTAATTCTTGAATTCTGGCTTATAAGTTCATTTCTTATATCCATCACTTGTAGAGAATATGAAAATTTTTTACTCAATTTTTATGCTACCGATTGACTTGAGGGAATAAAAAACACGAATTCAAAGTTTTCCTATGTTTAATTGTAAGATTTAGTCGGTAATTGAATTTAGATTAAGGAGATATTAGCACCTAAGGCCTGACATAAAATTTCTTTTCTCCAGTCTATCTGCTGTTGTTGATAGTCGTTTCAAGAAAGGATAAGTAGTATATGTATAGAATATTTGCTATCACCTAAAGGTCCAATGCATAATTCCTCTCCTCCAGTCCTATATTATTGTGATTCTAAAAGTTATTTAAGAAATATTAAATAAATACAAACAAAATAAAAAATGTTAAATAGCTAAGCAATTATTTAGTATATGTCAAGTAGTTGCCTAACTAATCTTCTCATAGTATGCAATTACACAAATACCTACCTGCTAAAACCTTCATGCTTGCCCTGTATAGATTTTGTGCCGTGGGTATCTATCTATGTACTTACATGTAGTAAATTGGTGTGGCTTCCCTTAACGTTGGAGGAGTTGGAAGTTGCTTATTACTTTTTGTGGCTGTCTGCTGTTGTTAATAGTCATTTCAATGAAGGATAAATAATATATGTATAGAACATTTGCCGTCACCTAAAGGTCCAATGCATAATTCCTCTCCTCTATTCCTATATCATTGTGATTCTAAAAGTTATTTAAGAAATATTAAATAGATACAAACTAAATAAAAAAAATGTTAAATAGGTAAGCAATCATTTAGTATATGTCAAGTAGTTGCACAACTAATCTTCTCATAATCTGCAATTACACAAATACCTACCTGCTAAAACCTTCATGCTTGCCCTGTATAGATTTTGTGCCATGGGTATCCATCCATGTACTTACATGTAGTAAATTGGTGTAGCTTCTCTTAAAGTTGGAAGAGTTGGAAGTTGCTTATTACTTTTTGTGGCTGTCTGCTGTTGTTAATAGTCATTTCAATGAAGGAAAAATAGTATATGTATAGAAGATTTGCTGTCACCTAAAGGTCCAATGCATAATTTCTCTTCTCCAGTCCTATATCATTGTGATTCTAAAAGTTATTTAAGAAATATTAAATAGATACAAACTAAATAAAAAAAAAAAATGTTAAATAAGTAAGCAATCATTTAGTATATGTCAAGTAGTTTCATAACTAATCTTCTCATTGTCTGCAATTACGCAAATACTTACCTGCTAAAACCTTCATGCTTGCCCTGTATAGATTTTGTGCCATGGGTATCTATCTATGTACTTAAATATAATAAATTGGTGCGGCTTCTCTTAACATTGGCGGGGTTGGAAGTTGCTTATTACTTTTTGTGGGGTTAAGAACGTTTAAATTATAACATGAAATAGAAGAATTTGTGGGGTTGCATGCTGGTAATGTCAAAACAGCATGCAATTAACAGGTACAAAAATCTTGCAACTTCTGGTTGTTATGACCTTCTTGTTTATACTTTATATTTCCACACTTTTTCCTTAATAATGAAAAGTTAAAATTGTGTGGTGGTTGTAAATTATTTGAATAAATTACTGGTTGCAGCTTGACTGGAGCAAGCATGATCACCATTTCTTGGTTTTGTGCACTGATATGGATAAAGGCGAATATATACTGCATCATAAGGTGTTTCAGATCTCCCAGCAGAGAGGTCACTTTGTTGAAGACAAAGTTGAAGAGGTTTAGACACTGATTCTGTATAGAATATTATATGTACACAAACAAACAAAGGATGCAATTGTAAATTTTGGCTACAAGTATTTAAATGATCCCACAAAGCCATGTTTCCCTTGACTTTAAATTGAGAGTTACATAATTAAATTGATACCCTAAGATGGTGTAGATGAGAATTATTGGCTCAGTTGCTACTTGAGGGGGAGTGTTAAGATATAAAATCTTATATTAATTAAATATAAGATGTTAAATAAACTTATATATAATAGGGCTCTCTAACATCAATAAGTTAAGTTTTGAGATTAACATTCCAAAATTATATAAGCTCTAATATTTGTAAGAGTTACAGTGAGCTTCACACTGAGAAGAGATAGAAAGGGCGTGAGAAGAATGGATGGTCTTAATGAACCCAAAGATCAGGTGGCAGGTGAGAGTATAGTGCATCAAGTAACAATGATGAATAATGAGAAAATTGTAACTTGTGCAATTATGAGGCACCAAGCTACAAAGAGAGAATAAGAAAAGAAAAGAGAAAGTGAGAGAATTAGAAAGATTTCAAATGAGATTGAGAATATTCAGAATGAATTGCGTGAGAAGCTATTTATAGCTGATCAATAGTTGGTAACTATTATCGTTTATGTCACATTGCATGGTTCATGTATGCATACCACATGTACAAATAAACAGATTACAGCTTAGTGCTTTTTTTCCCCTTACTAAGAGCTAAATCCATTGAATATTTTAAGCTAAATGCTTTTGATATGGGATGTACAATCCTTTGAAATTGATGGCTTTGTTTGGTGATCCCAAAGAGAGATTCATCTTAGTTGCCTTATCTTGTTAATGGGTTTATATCCTGTGTTCTTTGGGTGAATTTTTGTTTTATTCCATTTAGCAAAATCAATGACATTTTGATACCTTCTCTTACGATTAAGTTCTTTTTTAAGATGGAGCAATATTGATACAAATTGTGTGGCTTTTGTTATGTTGGCAAAGGAAATTTTAGCAATGCTTCTAGGAATGAAACTATTATATATATAGATGAGCTGAAATTGATTTGACTATTTGGTTTCAAAATGAAAAGACTTGACTAGAGAACCCCCAGTACCGCAGCTAAATCGATGGAAACCATAGTATCATTGGAGGGGCATTCATTTTAACCTAAGGTTCCCCAATTTTCTGACACTTTCTCCTTTAAACTTATCTCATCAACCTCTCAGGCAATTGTCAAAATGGGTTATTGGAGGATTGCTACTTGCAGTTGATTGTGTTATTAACTTCTGGATGGATCATCATACAGGTGAAGTTTGTCAAAACCCTTATGGAACAGGGAACACAGTTGGAATATAGATATAACTCTCAATCTTTCAGGCATTTATCCTCGAGAGATACCCAGCAGAGCTCATTGTGGTGTTTTTTTACTGCTGCTTTGTAACCATTCATTCTGCAATATTTGTTTGATTGTTGAAAGAGATCCTTCTGCTTGGAGCTTAAAACCTAATATAAGATTGGTTGCTGTTCTGTACTCGGTATGCAAGTTTAACTTTTTTTTTTTTTTGAATATTTATATGCAAGACTTAATTTAATCATCGTGTGGATGAAGAATCCGTCATGTTACTCCACTGCTAGTGGATCTACATGCTTAATCTAATCTGCAGATAGTAATTTAAGCTTTAATGTGTTGAAATAGGCAATTTTAGCTATGCATTTCAAATTGACATATATTCAATTGCTGCATAAGTGTTACTCTAAAGAGCAATTGATGACTTTAAACCTGTAACAAGTCTATAATTTAGGGAGTTTTTGGCTCTGCATTCCAAGTTGGCCCTTAGTGCGTGTGACAGACAGGGCTTGTTTTTGTTTCTATGTTCAAGCCCCTGGGCATTGTTATTGCGGCTGCTGTGGGTGTCTTATTTTTACGGGATACTTTGTATCTTGGACGGTAGGGTCCTCCAATTAAACACATTTTTTTCTTCTCTTTTAGCTACAAAGTGGTAACACATTTTGACTGATCATGTGGTGAATTAGATTTATTCCCATCTTGTTATATATTTATGGAATCATTTTTCATATGCAAAAGGACATATCAATTACCTTCCTCTGCCAATCATTATGCAGTTTAGTTGGAGCAACTGTGATAGTCATCGGGTTCTATGCGGTAATGTGGGGAAAAGCCAAAGAACAGAAGATGGTTGTGGATACTGAAGCGAGGAGCATTGAATCAAGAAGCAAAAGAGCCTCTCTCTTGCAAAGCTATATTAAAGAAATATAGAAGTGTTGCTCAGTGAACCAAAAAAAATTCTCTTCTTCCAAACCAAGTGGGTAATTTTCATTTCTTTTGCCGGAGTGCATGCATGCGTACAACATATACAAACAAAAATTTATGTTAGGAGCTGTTTTTGCAGTATCATGAAAATTGAGTGGTCAGATATTCTGGGCTTAATTTTATGTTCTGGGTTTAAGCCACTGGAGTAACGATTAGTCTAAAGAATGTGGTTTGTGCATACCATATTAAGTCAAGGCCTCAGCAAACCTTCCCTCATTTAACCTAAATTTTGGACTTTAGTACTTCTTAACCTTGAATTCAATTTCTGATTTAGTTCAGTTGGTTCAGTTATTATTGCTAGAGTAGTTATAACTCTTATATATTAAAAGCGAGTTAACTCAAAATACAGCTTTACACTCAAAACCTGCCATAGTATCTGCGTTATATTGTGTTACCTATCATATCTTTATAGCAGCATTAGATTGGTCCAGACTAAGTGTGAATAGGGATTAGAATCTGCTGGGTAAAACCAACCAGAACTGCTCCTTAGGATTGAGAACAATGCTCTAATGGACAATTCCATTTGCATTTGCTAAACTAATACTTTAGGAAGTCAGCACAAATTTAAAATGTAATCTAGCCAAATGCAAATAAACATTTTTTTTTTCCTTTGTTCACCTTCTTTATTTATATAATAGGCCAAGAACCAAGAAGCATTTTTAAAGATGAGTAATCTATTGTTTTCTGTCGACTCTGTGCACAAGGAGGCGAATTTGCTGCTCATGTATTATACATTGAGAATTGAAGTAGTAAATGAACATTTGTAATTCTAACAATATTTTTACTTTTTAGGGTCAGTATTCTATTCAATATTTTTCAATTGTCTGTGCTTTTCCTATATTTCTTTTCTTCTCTTCTTTTCTTTCATTTTATAATGATATAAAGTCATCTCATGAAAGTTTATATTTGATTTTATATATAATACATTCTTCAAATTTTAAATATGCTCATTCTTATGTCTGAACCAGAAAAGAGGAAGAGGTCCACACAGAATATGTAAGATGAACAGTTTCTATTTAAGTAGATATGGAAGGCACGTTCAAAGATACAAACATGTGAGAAAGGCAACATGGCAATGGTGATAAGTGAGCAATGGACATAGAAACTCTTGGCTCTGTGGGCTTAGTAACATTGGCCTCTTCTCCACTGAGATTCAAGGCAAGTCTTTGAGCCTGCAAGTAGCATGGATGTTGGTCAGGATTAAAGTGAGAACTGGACAGCTGGACTTAGGGTCAGCTCTGCGTTTAAAATTGATGTTGAAAATTTCCACATTTCAACTGATTTTTAATTAAAATGATACATTATTGTTTCATGACCATATATCATTGTCATCACTTTGAGTAGAACTCAGCAGTCGTGGTACGCAAGCTTTATCTGGAATGAATATGCCTTTTCTGCAGATCACATTTTCTTTCCTTTGACCTCCATGTTGAAATTTGAAGGGATGATCATATGAACTGGACCTGATGATGCAGACCCTTATTAAAATGTTACTACAGAAACATTCTGATTTCTGTAGACAGAAGAAATTTTTATTTTTGGGTAGCCGTATTTTATTACTATTAACTATGCGAATGTCAAACAAAAAAAACACGCAAGTGAAGCTTCCCTTGTGATTTGAGTGTGGACTTCTGATGCGAGCTGGCAGTCGCCTCCAAACTTTTGAAAAATCTTTAATAAATTATATATTGAAAAATTATCTAATTTTTTTTTTTTAAAAAAAAAGACTTTTTGCCCCCTCAAATTTGCTTTAAAAAAATTTATACCATTTTCCAAAATTAAGAGATCGTGAACAATAATTTTTACAATAATTTATTATACTTCATTAATAAAAAAAATTATCATTAATTTTTGCAATAATTTATCATAATTAATAAATAAATAATTATCACTAGTTGATCATTGATTTAGATGGAACACCCACTTTCTCTTTTCCATGAATAATATATATATATTCTTTAAGTAGTAAAAAAAATACTAAACAATAGTTGACATGTCAAGAAGATATGTAACACTGGAAGCTCCTGATTTTTTATTTATTATTATTTTTTTTTTGAGATATTACATTAAGTCAAATATCCTTTTTTGTGTGTTATCAGCCTAACCGTTTGATTATAATGATTTAAAGTTAATGTTGTGTTTGGTTGATTTTATTAATAAATTTATTTTATTTATAAATAAATTTTAAATAAAATTTATTTATAAATAAATTTTTATATTTAATATATTAAATAATAAATATATAATTAATTTTAAATGAAATAAATATTATATTTAGTATAATTTTAAAATTTATTTTAATATTTCATTTAGTAAAAAATACTTCATAAGTGTATTATTTATTTACTTATTTTTTTTCAAAATTTCATATTATATTAATAAAAATATAATTATTTAAAACTCAATTTAATATTTATTAATAATATCTTTTTATATATACTATTTTTTTAAAAAATAAAATATAATTTTAACCATAAATAATTAAATTTATTAAGAATTTTGTATTTGTGAAAGAATTTGAAGAAAAAGTAATTATAGGGTATAAAGTAAAAAAATACAATATAAACTAAAAAGTTATAAGTTATAAATCAAAATATATAAAAAAAAATAAAAAAGAAAGAAAAAATAAAATATGAGGGATAAAAAAATAAAATATGATGGATAAAAAAGTTTACAGAAATATTTTTAAAAAAATGAAGTTAAGCAAAAATTTAACCTTATAAGTATGACCTATTTCTAATAATAAAAAAATGACGTCAAATAAATAAAAATATCAAATTCATAATAGATATATTTTTATCCATCAAAATTTAAATAGTAAAATATTAAATTTAATAAGAGTATTTTAATTTTCTCAAATTTATTGATTTAAAATTATAAAATTCATTTGAAAATATTAATTATTTTGATAGGATTTGATTTAGTTATTTTCAATTCTAAAAATTTAATTGTTTAAAATTTTATATGAATTTAAAATAATTATAAAATTATGAATTTATAAATAAATTTTATAAAATTTTATAGAATTTATTTATATCAAATATGAGTAAATGTTAATTCTTTATAAAATTAAGGGGCATAAAAATTAAGTGCGCACTTGGTGTAACTATTGGATATAGTTGATTGTTGATTTAAAGTTGTATTATACTCGTTTCATAAAAAAATAAAACAAAAGCTAATAATTATTAAGAGTTAAAACAACTATTGATTTGAAAATTTTTATTTTGGATTTTTTTCCAATAGATACTAGCTGTTTTAAATTTAGAGTTTTTTTATTTTATAAAAAATTATTATTAATAAAATATTTTTAAATTAATTTTTGTGTAACTATAATAATAATAAATAATAAATTAAATATTATAAATAATATTTATAAAAAATATTAATATATTATTGTTTAAACAGAAAAAATATAAATATATAAAAATTAATTATTAATTAATTATTTTTATAATTTATATCACATATTAAAAAATAATTAAAATATATAATTTTCATTTAATATTTTTTAATAAAAATAAATATTGAAATTTTATTAAATAATTATATTTTTTAACTATTAATTATTTATTATCAATTATCTACAATAGATAATAGACGGTGGTACTTTTTAAAAAGTAGTACTTGTGACTGTGACTGTACTCTAATTTTGCCACGTCCAAAAAGCTGTAAATCCAGAAACTGTTGGCGAGTATCATTCTAATTTGTAAGCAAAGCAGATTCTTGATCTATTCAAAAACAAGTGTGCCATCACAAGAATCTCGTAGAAGAAAAAAAAAATTAAATTGATGATTAAAGTTTTGGGGCCGTTGTTGATTTTTATCCAGGTTGGTGGACCAAAGACAATAATAATAATTCTCATTAATTTGGGAGTAGGGCCATTGTCAATGTGCACCACACACAACTTTTAATTATTTGGCCATTAGCGCATTTAATTAACAGAAAAATAGTAACTTAAACAAAATTAGTATATAATGAAATAATAAGAAACGATGAGATGTTCATAAAAAGAACATAATGAAAGAAATAGTCATAAATTTTAAAATAAAATTAATTTTATTAATTATAAAATAGAGGTGAAAATATTTATATTTAAAAAAAAACCTAATATACTAGAAAAAATAATAAAAACAAAGTAAGTGACGAATTAAAGAAAAAACAAGTGCATAGGTTCTGATTGATCCGAAGGCAAATCAATTTCTAAAAGAATATGAATGCCACGTCACTTTCCCCCTTTGTTTCAAGATTGAGGCATAAAACGAGTAGCTTTTTCTCTGAAAATAGCCTCACCAACTTGTGAAGGGGTATCCATACCATTCTTTTTTTCTCGTAATTATTACCTCAGCACTCGTAGCAGCTTCTTGTCACTGCCACAACATAAATACCCAGAAATAGAGAAAATCTTGCTCTAGCAGTATTCTGTTCTCTTCTTGATGACTTCTTATTTTCTTTTCTTTTCTTGAAATTAGAATCAAGAGAGATAGCTAGCTATAAGAAAGAGAATCTTACAATACTAGTCCCTTCTTTTCTTTTTCTTCTTTTCTTGAAAGAAGGAGAGGGAGAGATAAAGAAAGATGGTGAGTGTGATAAGTGATAAAATAGGAGAAATAGTGCCATTTACAGTAATGGTAATAATGGAAGGTTGTACAATAGCACTGACCATAATGGTCAAGACAGCAATATTTAGTGGGATGAGTCCTTTTGTATTTGTTGTGTATACTAATGTTCTTGCTTCTATTCTTCTTCTTTTTCCCTTTTCCTTCTTATTTCACAGGGAAAGGTCCATATACTCTCTTTCTCTCACACTGTTTTTCTTTTTTTGGTTTAATTTGGGCTATTTAATATTATTATTTGAACTCTGATCAGAAACAAACATAGCGTTCATTAAAAAGTATTAAAAATTATTTTAATGATGAATTTAATATATTTTAGTTATAAAAACTTGAAAACAATTAGACAAATCCAAACAATTTTTTTTTTCTTTCAATGGGATCTAAAATTATCTACTTAAAGAAATAATTTAAATTTGAATAAACAAACTCTGAGAATCTGAACCAGAGTTCAGATAATAATGATAAAGACTCTATTGCTTTGCACGTTAACATTTTTGTGCTGTGATTTGATTGCAGGATAGAAAAACCACTCTTCAACTTTCCTCTATTCTTGTGATTCTTCTTCTTGGGTTTAACAGGGTTTGTACTCTCTAAACTCTATATATCTCTCCTCTAAAACACTCTCGCGTACATACAGAACATATATAATCTTGATGAGCGAGATTCTGATAATGATAAAGAGAATGATAAATTACATCCAATTCCCTAAAATTTATCTCTAGTTACATATCTAGATATATATATATATATATATATATATATATATATATATATCTTCCAATGTTTAATATGCCTGCAATAATTAAGTACAAATTAATAATTAATTATTGTTCATTACTTAACATGCCGAAATTTATAATAAGGTTATCCAAATTAACTTTAAGCTTTTACCACAACATTTATTATCATGTTTACAATGAAATTTATAAGAATGTTTTGCATTATTGATCACCTTTATAATCTCTTAATTAATATTTTGTCTAATTTTTCAATTCTTTTGATTTTTTTAATTTATTAAATGGTCTTATATTTAGGGGCGGGATTATTGGTGGCTCAAACCAGTAAAATAATAATCTTATTAATTTATAAAAAAAAATTATTTTGCTCAATTGAATATAATTTTTTACACATATTACACATAATTTTTCTCGTCCATCTAAGTCTAACTTTTTATATAAAAAAAATAAACTCGGCCCATTTAAAATTAATTTTTTAACTTCATTCGTACTTATATTAAATACTTAGATTTAGATAATTTAAGTTTTAAATATTGACTTTAGGATCAATGGGTGGTTGTTTTACATAAATATTAGATATTTTGTATTAGTTTTTAATTCATTATTCAAAAGATATCAGTCACAACTCACAAGATGATATATATATACTCTCACAAGACATACGTATATTATATTATAAACATGAGTATTTTGTCATCAATAAATATTTAAAAATAAGGAATTGAAATTTTTAGACAGGGCTCCTCGACCCATATGGGTGAAGATATTATAAATATTTAACCCAGACATATAAAGGCCCATGGGTGGCTGTTTCAATCTTTTCTCTGTTGTTTAATCCACTAAACTTTAATTTGCCAAAAGTTTATTAAAGTGGCTAATAATATTATTAATGGTTATTTCTGTTTTTGGATTTATATGTTATGTAAGATTTGTTTGTCTCAAAATCTAGCATTTGTGGGTCTAAGCTACAGTTCTCCAATAGCCGTATGTGCAATGGGCCTCTTGATACCTTCTTTTTCCTTCGTCCTTGCCATCATCCTCAGGTTCGTGTGTTTTTGTTTTATATTTCTTCAATTCAATTATTTAATTTCAAATAATTAAGTTAATGTTATTTTATAATCAATCTTAAAATTGATTTTTCAATTATAATTAAAGTGTAAATAATTAATTAATAATGATAAGTTTAATATATATATATATATATATATATATATATATATATATATATATATAAAATCATTAAAAAAAAATATTTCTATTTAATTTTTATACATTATAAAAATTGAGGATATATAAATATTATTCTAAATAGCAGTAGTGGAGTCAGAGATAGCACTAGATACATAATCTTTGGAGCCAAACTGGTTTTTGAATGGGTCACTGCTTCTTCTGAGAGAAGGATAATGGGGTGCTGGAGGATGCTGAGTGGAAGATGAGGAAGGAGAAGAAGACTGTGAAGATGGTGAAGAAATAGAATGATGAAAAGCAGGTATAGGTGTGGATTCAGGTAATGGTGAAAAATTATAGGATTGTGTTGGTGAGAGATCAGAGGAAGGTCATGGAGATTAAGTAGGTAAAGAAGATCGTTGTGGTGTTGAAGAGAAATCGAAGTCATTATAGTCTACTGTAGGCAACACAGGTTGAAAGGATGAAGAAGGTTGAGAAGTATGAGATTCAGTTTTAAAAGGAAAGTGTGTTTCAAAGAACCTAACATCTTTACTACTGAAAATCTGGTGAGTTTCTAAATTTAGGAGTTTGTAGGCTTTCTTTGTAGGATGATATCCAAGAAATACAGACTTAATAGCCCTTTGGTCAACTTTGTCTTTATGTGGTTGTAGGTTAGTAGCATAGCAGAGACATCCAAAGACCCTTAGGTGGTCATAAGTATGGTTTTTACCATATAATAGCTCAAATGGGGTTTTCCAAGAAATTACTTTTGATGGCAATCTGTTGACAAGATATGTGGAAGCTAGGATGCACTCAGACCAAAATTGTTTAGGTAAGTTGGCTTGTATACTGAGTGATCTTGCAATATCCAGCAGGTGTCTATGTTTCCTTTCAACAGTGCTATACTGTTGAGGGGTATATGGGTTGGTTGTTTGATGTTCAATTCCTTGGGACTGAGAGAACTGAAATAAGGTTTGATTTATAAACTCTCCTCCATTATCCGTACGAATCTTTTTAATTATTATTAAAAATTGGTTTTGGATTAACAAAATGAAATTGGTGATAACAGAGGTGCATTGGGCTTTTTGTTGCAGAAGCAAAGTCCATGTTGCCCTTGAATAGTCATCTACAATGGTAATGAAGAAATAAGCACCAGTGATGTCGTATGTGATATGGACCCATAAGTCCATATGGAGAAAGTCAAAAGGAGCTGTGATTATTGAATTGCTAATTGGGAAAGGATACCTACTTTGTTTTGCAAGTGGACATACTTCACAATGAAATTTGGTGCTGAGCTAGGTTTAAAAGAAGGAATATGTTGTATTTTCTCAATAGAGGGGTGTCCTAGTCTAGAATATAGAATGAAAAATATGAAAATTAACTTTTGAATTTAAAGCAGAGACTGAACAAGAAACAACAGAAATATCAAATTTAAAGCTTTCTTTATTAGTTGATTGCATAGAAAGCATGGTATTTACAAAATGAGATAGATTTTTGAGGTACAAAGTATCTTGTATCAACAAGTTCAAATGATTTTCTATTGTGGAAGGGGAAAAGCTTTTGGCATCCAATATGTACAATCTAGCTTCTGACCTCCCAACTGTAATGATTTGTTCACTCACCTGGTTCTAAAAGAGACAACAAGACTTGAAGAAAATTATGTTGATAGGTATTGTGTCAGTTAACTTGTTGATAGATAAGATATTAAACTCAAATCCAGGAGCATAAAGAACTTCTGAAAGTACCATAATGTTGTGAATTTTAACTGATCCTGATTGTTTGACTATAGACATATGTCCATTAGGTAATGTGAGATTAATTGCATGCATGAGACTGTTTTAGTGAGTAAACAGATCCTTGTGTGCACTTATATGATATGTTGTTCATGTGTCAATGACCCAAGAAGAAGCACATATTATAGAGGCACAGGACAAACAGGTGGTATTAAAAATACCTGCAAAATTATTACTGTTCAGAATAGACTGATGTCCAATTATAGCTGCTGCCATGGGAGTTTTTCCTTTAATCAAGCTCTGCATTTATTGTTGAAGATTGCTGAACATGTTTGTAAGTTCTTCTGTTTTGTTGGTTGTAGAATCTCCCTCTTCCTCAAGTGGTGTTTCTGTAATTTGATCATTATGATAAGAAGCAAATGTTGGTGCAGCCATACCATGCTTGTTTTGAAACTCATCTCTGCCTTTGAACCTGAACCATTCAGGATATCCCACAATCTTGAAGCATTTATCTCGAGTATGGCCATCTAAGTTGCAAAATGTACAATGGCCTCTTGTAGGATCATACTTCTTGTACTCTTTTCTATAACTTTGATTTCTCGCAGCCAAAGCAACTGAATCATTGTTATCAGTGAAGCTTGAATACACTTGTTTCTGTGATTCAATTTTTAGAATCATAGAATAAGCCCTATTGACGGTTGGCAATGGCTCTAATAATAATATCTGATTCCTTGTCTGGTCATAGCCTTCATGAAGGCCCATCAAAAATTGCATCAACCTATTTCTGTTCTCTATCTCTGTAATTCTCTTTGATACACTACATTCACAGGCTGGGATCGGTTATATGCTAGCAAGCTCATACCAGAGCTTCTTGAGTTTGGTAAAATAAAATACAACTGCATCATTTCCTTGTGTTATGGATGAAATCTGCCTTTGAAGTTGATAGATCAAGGGTCCATTGCTTTCCCCGAATCTCTCTGATATTTCTTCCCAGAGATCCTTAGGATTTGCTGTGTAAATGAAGGCCTCTACTAATTCTTTTGAAATAGAATTAAGTCCACGAAGTCACCACGTAGTCGCATCTTCTCCATTGTTCATAATTTTCTGAATCTGGTTCTGGTGGAAGAACTTTTCCATCTATGAGCCCTAGTTTATTCTTGGCACCGAGTGCCATTTTCATACCTCTACTCCATGATCTGAAATTGCTTCCTGTTAATAGTGCTGTTATAAGAACTAATCCTGGACGATCTGAATTTTGCAGATTCATTGGATTAGTAATTTACAAACTTTGATTCGAGTGTTCTGTATTTCGAGTTGCTTGTATTGCTTCTTCAATTGTATATTCCATTTGCTTTAATATGCTTGAATTTGATCATAGAGTTTTATTTGGCTTCTAATAGCTGAGAAAAAATTTTGATTCTAGGTTTTAATTCTTTCCTGCTCTGATACCATGTTTCAGAGAGTAAAAATTACTTCTGGTTTTCATTGATATGAACAATATGTACAGAACCTCCTTTATATACAACAGACTTCACGTGTAATGTGAAGAAGAAGAAAAGAAATAACGGATTGCCAGCGTGTCTAATTTCACTAACTAAGTCTAATCACATGGCTTACTAATAACAAACTAAAAACAGACTTGACACGTGTTTAACAAACTCTACAACAGCTATTTAACAAACTCTACAACTGCTATATTGAGTATAATGGCTACTTGACTGAAAGCAGAGAAATTAAACTAAACTAATCAATCACAAAAGAACTAAATTCAGAACTGAAATAATCTATCTCAATATCTCTATAACTTACATGTTTAATTTAATGATGAGTATATATTTAATTTAACATAACTTTATGTTGAAATCTTCTTAGTATTCATAAAAATATATATGAGCAAATTTTAAGAAAATTGATTTGTCAACTATCATTTAGTGTTGTCAACTATCATTTAGTGCTTGGAAGGGAGATTCCGACAAAAAGACAAGCTTAATTCCAAGAGACATGGAAACAATCAAATTGGATATATAAATAATTGAAGTGTATACATACTTCAAAATGCCAAATTTCAGATAAACCACAAATTTAAAGGACCGTTAAAACGTGACTATTTTGCTCACACACACATAAATACTCGGAAAAAAACACTCGCATTCGTAAATAATTTGTTTATATGACTTCATATAAGTTTCCTTGTTTTGAGATTTACTCAATACATAGGGAATTTTTTTTAAATAACTCTAGAATTCAATTTTTATAATTAATGCAGATATATATTATTAAGAAAAATTAAAAATAACAATAAATAAAGATAATTAAATAATTTAAAATACATGTAAAATTGTTTAATTATAAAAGATTTAAAATAGTTGGTATTTTTAATTACCAAATTTATTCATTCGGATTTTGGATGAATTTATTACAATAGACTACTAGACTTTTTATTAATTATGATAAAATTTGAAATCTGAATTTCATATGTAATATTCAATTATCAATTATGAAAATTAATTAGGTCACCAATTTACTATCTATTAACCCCATGTAAATATTGATTTTAATTTCCAATAGTCATATTTATTCACCAGCTAAAAATAAGACCAATTGGTATATAGTTTATATATCCATTGACTTTATGTTAAAATTCTATTTTCATAATTATTATAATTTAATAAAAAATATATAAAAAAGTACATGTATATATCATAAAAATTCATGTTAAATTTTTTGAGAAAATTAAATAAATAATTTTATAATTTAGATTTTTTTCTTATCTATAATTATATGCAATTTTTAAATTTTTTTAAGCATCGAGTAATTTTGGATCGGATCATTTTCAATTCGAATCATCTCATATTTTAGTTATTTCTAATTTGGGTGACCTTTAGGTTGTGTTACTATTCAGATTGGATTGCTTTTTGGTCGAGTTGTGTCTAGATTTAAGTCATTTTGGGTTGATTCAACATCAAATTCGGGTCATTGTCAGATTTTCAGTAATTCGGATGAATCAACAAGCGGGTTTGACGTCTCATCGAGTTTGTTCATTCATGAGTATAAATTTTTGTTATATCGATTAATTTTCAGATATGAATCACTTTCAAGTCAAATAATTCGAATTTCGAATTGTTGACAATTAATTAAATATGGGTAGGATTTAACGTCGAGCGAATCTGTAATACCCTATAAATGCATAACAGGTTTTAGTGAATAAAATTCTCAGTATATAGATTAAAATCATCGAAATAACCAATAATAATTTTAGAAAATCAATTAGAGCGAAAACGGAAAATTTTTTCCGAAAATGTCAGTACCGATATCGCCGCCGTAAAAATAGCGGAACAGACGACGGATGAATTTTTGAATTTAGATTGAGGATAATTGATAAGTAATATTCATGTGTGAATACAGTAAAAAGAAATTTGAGAAAATATTTCAGAACGCTCACAAAACGAGCAAAAGATTATTTTCGGTGAATAGTAAAATTTATCGGTCTGAGTTTCAGAACTACTCTGAAACTATTTTTATTAAATAATATTAATTAAAATATGATGTTTAAGCATTCACTTTGAGTTCTAATTCTCGACGAAACTTTCAGAATAAATTACCGAGCAAAAAAGGACTAAAATCAAATTTTAGAAAATTTGAGGACTAAAGTGTAATTTACCTATTTCGTCTTATTATATAAGGCAAAATGGGCAGAATTTCTGCCCATTTTTGTTCTTCATCCGTGGTCATTTCCTTTCATTTTCCTCTCCATTTCTTTGATTTTCTAAGCCAACTTTGTGAAGAGAAATTGTATTAAACACTAAACTAAATTCATACAAATCTTAAACTACCAAATTAAGCCATAAAAATTGAAGAAAATTTGAAGAACAAAGTGGAGCAAATTTCGGCCAAATGAGAGTTTTGGGGTAAGTTGTTGTTTTGTTTATTTTTTTGGTTTAAATAGGTTAATTAGGTGACATAATGAATGGGTAAATGGTTTAATTGCATAAAATGATGCATTAAATAATTTTTTCCAATTTAAAACCCTAAAAGTGAAGTTGTGTGAAATGATTTTTAGTATATGGATTAGGATAGGTAAATTGGCTTTAGAATAAGTCAATTGGGTATTTATAGGAATTTAATTGACGTTCGTTTCGTTGCAGAAAATTCGTTCGAGGAAAATCAACAAATTTGGCCTAAACCGAGGATTTAGGGATTTGCTAGCAATTTCTTGATTTTTGGTAATTTGGAGGCTTGGGTGAGTCTACTATGCATCAATTTACTTGCCCAAATTGATAAATCGAACTTTAGAAATCAATTGTGAAAAAGGGTTCTTGGCCAAACCCTAAATGTGTCATTTTTGCCTTGTTTGGTTCCTATTGTTGGTTTGTGTTTACTTGGCATATTTGATGCTTTCATTGAATATTTTTGAGTTGTTTTGTTGCCTATGAAATTGCTTCCATTTGTGTGTTTGTTGATATTTGGGGCAATGTTGATATTACGCCGAAATCATACCGAAAAATCCGTAGGCTAACAATTTGAATGTCACCGTCGCCAGCGATCATGGCATGTCAATTGCGTCAACTTTTTGACCGAAAATGACCAAAATATGTTTGTTCCCAATTTTGGTCGTTAGACCTTTGGTCGTTATTTAATTGATTATTATTGATGTTTTATTGATTTTTAGGCTCATTAATCGATTCTGATGAACTATTACTACTTAGCTGCTATTGATTGTTTGATATCGAGTTTGTTGAGATTGAGAATACCATTGTTGCATCATAGTATCCACTGATGTGTTGTTTCTTGATATTGATCCTTATACGTCATAACAGAGCTACCGATTCGACATAGTAGTGAGGAAAATACTGTCGACCTTGTGCACATTGTATTACTGATACCCTAGCTAGGAAATGGGTTATGGACCTAGCCATGAGACCTGGCCCGTCTTATGATACAGATATTGCTACAGGAGATTGTATGTGCGCATATAGTTCGCATATAGTCCAGATTGATTGCTACAGGAGATTGTATAATTTTATACAATTAAGCACTTTATCTGTTTTTCTCTATGGTACTGAACCTGTGATATTCTTATTGATCTATTCTGTCATTTTACTGTAAATGCTTCTATCAATTGATTATTCTGAGTATTTGATATCATTGGTTCTTTTGTAAATCTCATTTTCATTGGCGATACATATAGATTCACTGAGTATCTTATATACTCACCCTCTCATTGTTTCCTTATTTCAGGAGAGGAGTAGATTGCAGAATCTCGTTGTTCATCATCCAGGAATTTCTGCCAGCGCTACTGATGTATATATATATATTTTGTATACTGTATTTTGGATGTTCATATCTAACTGCTCCATGGGGTATGTATAGGTTAGCTAGGACATGAACAAATATATATATGTTTATGAGAATATATGAGATAGTATTTCAGAATGAATAGTATTTTATGATTGATTGGAGATATATATATATATATATGTCATGTGTAACAGATGATGGATAAGTTTTATTCCGCTGCGATAGAAATATATGTGTTTATTGTGAATGTGATTTATTTTAGGTTCTACGGGGTGCCAGTCGCAATTGACATTTTCCGTGCCCTAGGACCGTCGCGATTCGACTGCGGGATCGGGTCGTAACAGATGGTGGCTTTAATACCATGTTGAGAACAGAGAATAAAGTTTTGTATTTCATTCATAAAATAAATCATTTGTATAATAGGTTTATATATACACCTATTACAATCCTAAACTAGGAAAGAACGAACATGGAAAGATACATTTTCTCCTATAATTAAGTTAGGAGATCTAGGATTATCTACAAGTCAATAGGGATCCAACAATCTTTACGCTTGAAAGCGATCTTTTGGAAAGTCAAATTAGATTTAAATAAGAAAAATCTCGTCCTTTATCTAGAATCTTGGTATAATTTATGAACGCTATAAAATGATTTGTTTTGATAAGTTCTAAATGATTATAACAAGATCCAAAATTGATAAAAATAATCTCACAAATCTTTATTTCGCAAAACTAAACTGGTCTAAAATATTGAGTTAGCTAAGATTTTTAGAGACTTAGCTATATGGAAAATCTTAATTTAAGCCTCCTAGATGAGGATAACCTCCCTAAATGAGAATAAGTTCCTATATAAAGATAAGCTTGCTAAATAAAATAAAAATAAATACTTAAATTCGTTTTAGGCTTTAAACTAATACAAAACATGCCCGAGACTCACTAAACAAATAATTAAAGGATCCAAACAAAACATGGGTTTAAGTGTAATAAAAATAATCCAAAAGCATAATAGGTTGATTCGATTTGCTCAAATAAAATGAAGGACCATTTCAATTGATGCAAATAGCCTTGAGATCTTCAAATGTTCCCAAATGTAATGTTTTGAAGCAATTCAAATCCATCAGAAAAGGTTGGAAATGCCAACATGGCAGCCCCCTTTGCTCTTGAATAGATGTCAAGTCGTCCCCCATTTAAGCTTATACTTGAATTCAGCCTCTTTGCTTGATTTTGGGCTTGAATTGGTTAATTAAGCCATTTGAACTCCCTGGATACAATCTTACTCAGTGGGTGAAACTCTTAAACCATATTTTCTTAATTAACTCATTAAAAGGCTCTTTCATTATTTTGGCTTTAGCTCTTCTAATTGATCCATTAAGCATGTATAATAGATTGCTTGCACTCTTATTTATGTATTTTTGATGATTTAGAACACCTTGAAAATCTATTCCATTTATATCACTTTGAAACTTTTCATGGTATTCTTGCAATCTTGCTAGGATCACATCAGTATGGCTATTATGTTCGTACAAGAGTCTTATTAATCTTGCATAAAATTTGTACTTGTGTTACTCAATTGCAATATATGGATTTTTTTATTGTTCAACCCAATAAACGAAGATTAGTATGCCATTGTAGCCAAGTGCTTTTTGCACTTGTTAATAAATATTGTTCTATCTCTGACGCACGAAGAACTCTGATGAAACTGTCCTATGTGATTTATTATTTTTGTGCTAGGCTAAACTTGCAAAGCTACGTAGAGAGCTCCTTGAGCCTTCATCAAAAGGAGGCGGTGGTGCTGGTCAAGGTTTTGATGTTACTAAAAGTGGAGATGCCAGAGTCGGTCTAGTGGGTTTTCCTTCAGTTGGGAAATCTACACTGCTAAATAAATTGACAGGGACATTTTCAGAGGTATGAAGGTGCTATTTTGTGACTTCATATATTTCTTGTTAGTAACATTCATAAAATGCGAGGAAATTATCTCCTAATTGGGGTCTTTTTTAAAATGAATATGGTGAAGAGTATCAGTTATTCTGTAAAATAACCTCCCTCTCTCTTGACACTGGAATCAAAATGTTTGGCATTGTCTTCATATGCTTGCTAGGGGCTGAAAAGTCTGGATTATCATGACACAAAAATGTTTTGCTTGTGCTGAAATTTCTGCACTTAGTATATTTTATCTTTATACTAATTCAGTTGCTGGTTTACTAGATATTCTCTGTTATTTTATAGTGTTAAACCTTTTATCATTCTGTCTAGTTCTGGCTGCGCAAGGATTAAAAAAAGTGAGCTGAATATTTGGTCGTTGTAAGAATTTGTATTAGGTATTATGATCTTTCAAAGGCTGAAGCCCTTTTAATCTTTATGGCTTTCAGGATGCTTCCTATGAATTTACTACCTTGACTTGCATCCCTGGCATTATCATGTATAGAGGAGCTAAGATTCAGGTATTACTATTTACAAAAATTTTCCCCTTTTATGGGTTTGTAATTTAGCTACAAACTATTCATTAGGAAGGTTTCATTACACATTAATGAAAGTATTAGTTACAATTGATTTGATGCTTGAATGTCTGTTTTAGTTTATTTGAAATAGTCACCATCAGTTTACGGGTAGATATCTAGTCATTTCACCAGTTTGTATATAAATATGGATGTTAAAGTTTGCTGCTGATTATTTCATCATTTTTTTGGTGCATTTCCTTTATAAAAAAATTCACAATTTTCATTCTTTCATGATTACAGTTGTTAGATCTTCCTGGTATCATTGAGGGTGCCAAGGATGGGAAGGGTCGAGGAAGACAGGTAAAATATTATATTGCTTCTGCTGCTGATGTTGTTATTATTCAGTTTAATTTTGTGGGACTTTTTGGTTCTTGAGAATGAGTGTATCAATCCAATATGCTGATCTTGATTAGTTATGTTGACATTGGAAATATGCATTATGTTGACATTGGATATTTAAATAGAGTTAACCTTCTATACTCTTGATCTTTTTGCCAATAGTTGATGTCTTTACATTCTAAAGGGAGTTTTCCTAACTCACTTTTTCTTCTAATGCTTCTGGCACATGTTACTAAGAGCTTTGGTCTTTGCCTTGTTGCTTGTAAAACTGAAACTATACAAGGCCACACATCAAGATGGAATCACTAAATTGTTAATGGGTTGAGTACTCACGAACCTCTGCCATATCCACATTTGAAGTTTTTTGGCATGACTTAAACATTGTGGGTGTATTTATAAATTGTCATCAAGAGCTAATTCCTGCAAAGTCATAGATTAGACTGACAAGATGGTCAAGATTGCTGTGGGTCTCCTTTGAGCTCCACATCATTAGGCTTGCCATGCACATGCATTGTTTTAAGTGGCTGAGATAGATAGAGAAGACTATTACCCTTTTTTCAGTGCATGCCGCAAAATCTTTGGGAATTGCGTAAGTGGCTGAGATCCTTCAGGCACTTTTGCTGTGATAATGTACTTTTTCCATATACCTCTGCAAACATGCATTTGACCATAATTATTGAAACAGTTTAATAGGTCTCAAGTAGATGCATTATCTCAACCTTAATCCCAAAATTGATGGAAAAAAGCGGTTATAAAATCATTGGAAAGGTGAGAAATTGGGGGATAAAGTGTTTTCTTGCAAGAAAAATGAAAAAAAGGTGAGAAGAAAGGAAAACCTAAAGAGAGAATGGGATGTTTAAAATCCTGATGAACATGAAGCTTCCTAACAAGTCAGTGAACTGTCTGTTCCATATTCTGAAACAAAAAAATTTTACTAGCTTGATATGTAGGTTTGGTCTACCAAAAATGTCCTATGACTCAATGTTTGCAAGATTTGGTTACTGAATGAATGAACTGGCAGTTCACTTGATCACTATTCAGAATTTTCAAATTAGAAGAACTTGTCAAGTATGATTGAACATTATGTGAGTTAAGACCTTTCAAAAAAAATGAAACACAATGAAAACTCAGCCATTAAGAATTGAAGGGGAAAGAGAAATAATGAGCTCACCAAGTTAAATTTGAAAGCATACTCAATCCTCAAGTCTTAGGTTTGCATCCTAACCTTCTTGCTGGCGAAGTTTTTGGTGTAGGATATTACATCAAGTCATATGGATCTTTTTTCTCAATTATGCTCTATCTAGAGTCGAATTTGCTATGAGCTGTCATACCTGTGGCATTTAAAAAAAAAACAATTAAAACAATGGCGGTATAGAAGTAGGACGCAAGAACTATTAACTATATAGTGTAATGATTCTGATCCATCTTAAATACAAAATTCCTTGTTGGTTATGTTGATTTTGCATGTTAATTAATCCATGTGCATTCTTCATATGCTGTTGCAATTCAGGTTATCAGTACTGCTAGGACATGCAATTGTATCTTAATTGTTCTTGATGCAATAAAGCCAATAACTCACAAGCGTCTGATAGAGAAAGAGCTTGAGGGATTTGGCATAAGGTAATAATTCTAGTACTGTACATTTCATGATTCTTTACCTACTATATCTACCTCTTTTTAGGAAACAGGTTTTTTTTGTCTTTTTTTTTTTTTTTTTTTTTTTTTTTACTTGAATGCTCCGCTGTTGGTGCTACTGTATGAAGTGTTTCACCCTCATCTTTTTTCCCTCCTCTTGAATTCATTTTTAAGTGTTTGAATAGCTTGTGCTCAACACATTTGTACCTCTTAAATCATTTATTTTCACAAATAAAGAAAGAATAAATAGATCCAATATGCAGTTTCTCTGAACATAGCAACTCGTTCTGGCATTAATTTGAAACAAATCATTTAACAATCACTGATTTTTCAAATTTGTGCTGATAATGCTCTCAAAAGCATTGAAAAAGATATTTTAGGTTCTTGAATGGAAAAGATATCAAGTTAAGGTTATTGCAAAATCATGTTGGAAATTGGAACTTAGAGAGTTCAGTTGACAATACAAGCAGTAATCCGTTATCTTTGCCCTTAGTTTGATATATATGTTGATGAATTCTTTTTATGAGTGATAGAGAAGTTTGACATATATGCCTGATATGGCCATGGCACTGTAGTGAATCCATGATTCGCAGGTAATCTAACGTAAATGCAACAACTTCTATGTTGGATTCCTCATTAGATTAAATATATTTTATTTCCATATGAAACTTTAAAGTTCTTTCAGCCTCCTGGTAATTAATTATTCTATATATTCTCTTAATCTTTATTTGAATTTTGAGAACAGATTAAACAAGCAACCGCCTAATCTGACATTCAGGAAGAAAGACAAGGGCGGGATTAATTTCACCTCAACAGTTGCCAACACACACCTTGATCTTGAAACTGTGAAGGCAATATGTAGTGAATACAGAATTCACAATGCGGATATTACACTGAGATTTGATGCAACTGCTGATGACCTTATAGATGTCATTGAGGGCAGTAGTATATATACGCCCTGCATCTATGTAGTGAACAAGATTGATCAGATTACCCTTGAAGAGCTGGAGATTTTGGACAAACTACTGCCCAGTCAGGTGTCTTTTTATTTTTTATTCTGAAGTTTTGTATTTAATTTTATTGTCCAATCTTTTCCATTGCTATTTTTTTATTATCATTTTGCATCCAAGGTACAAGAGCTTCTATGAATTTACTGAGATATTTATGGACATTATGCATTACTGTCTCTGCCATATTCTTGAACCATAACATGTTGATTGGGGCATTTCAATCACATGGAGAGGCATATGTGATTCTGTAATCTTATGGTAACATTCTCCATGAATTGTTGCCTGCGTTAGTTGATTGGCTCGAGTTATTGTGACCATGGTTGTTAAAATCGGACCGGATCGGCCGGTCGAATCAGAAAAATCGAAAATCTAATCAAGGATCTCTCCGGTCAGCTTTCATTTACCCGTCCCAAAAATTTAGTTAAAAAACTGGTAAACCAATCGTTTAATCATTGAACCGATCAAACCGGACCGGTTTTTTAGGTTCGAGCGGGTCAATTTTTTTTTTTTTTTTAACTTTTTTTTTATTTTTTATCAAAATGACGTACGTTGTTTTGAGTTAAAATAAATTAAGAGAATTTTAGTAATTTCGTTTTAATTTTATCCGACTTAAAAATTATGACCATTACGTGAATAGATGTTTAAGTAAATAAATGTTCATAACTTTATTTATATATAATTTTGGACTTAATGTGATTGGATTAACACCATAGAAAATATAATTTTATATAAATTTTTTATTTAGTCATAATTCTATTATATTTATTTTCATCATATATATAATAAATATCAAATTATATATACATATATATGTATATCGATTTTTTTTTTTATTTAATTAGCTTGATTCTGATCGATTTTTTAATTTTTAACTCTCTGTTTTTATTAATTTTTTAATCGATTTGATTATGAAAATATTGACTGTGACCACAGTTATATTTACTTGTAATCTGTATTCAGTGAGGCAATCTCTCCCTCATCTCTCCTTGTCTATAAACATGGATCCAAACTATAAAATATATTTAATATTAATAATTTTTGCTTTAGACTCCACTAAATCTACCACTGCTTATGTCTATTCTCCAAGTTGTATATATATATAATATATAACAAACTTAAATGCAAGTTTTATCAAAATTTATTGCTTTTTAGTTTTTGTAATTTACCTCTAAATAATACTTGAAACAACCAAGTTATGTAGGGTAATTTGTCTTATGGTGACTGAATTATAGGCTAAATTTTAATATGATTATATACGTAATATTTTTATTATTAAAGTCACTAAATAAATTAAAAAAATTTATTGTAATTTTCAAGTAAAATTCCGGCGAAATTTGCTAATGTGGCCAACAAACAATCCAATCATATATTGACTCACCAAAAAAATTTCATATAAACAATGTCTTATTAGTCTAACTCATGTTCATTGAATTATAGGTCAAATTCTAATATGATAACGTACGTATTTTTTTTAATTATTATAGTCACTAAACAAATTTAATAATTCTATTATAATTTTCAAACTAATTTTCAATAAACACCATAAGAGCATTAATTAAAATTGATTATTTCACATATTAGAAAAATATAAATAAATTAATATAAAAATGAATTAAATGAGGAAAAAGAAATTTTTTTTATAGAGTTGTATTTTATTACAATCGTTACTATTTCAAATGATAGGTCCGAATATTTATTTTTGACTTATTTATTTTATTTTTAAATTTATTTATTTAATATTATTTGAATTTTTTATTTTTAAGGACACTTATTAAAAAAAATCATTAACAAAATTAAATTTTTTTTAATTTAAAATTTAAAATTTATTTTAATTTTATTAAATAATATCTTTATCGTTAATAACACAAGTAAGAGTTTTACATTTATAATGAATAAATAATGAGAAAAAAAGACAAATAATTAATATATTAATCTCATTAGACAAATACACCACAACTCAAAAAATTTATTCTTATTTCATTTTATAAAAAAAATAATGAGACATCACAAATTTTTATATTTTTAATATTTAATTTATAATAAATTAAAATCAAATAATAATAATTTAATTTTATAATATTGATATTATTTATATAATTAGAAATTCTAATTTTTTTTTATTAAAATAATAAATTAAATCTGAATATATTTTTCACGTAATTTTATATTTTAAATTTTTAAATTTTCTGAATTAGCATAAAAATTTTATAAAAATAACAAATTTATAAAATAACAAATATATATATATATATATATATATATATATATATATATTATCATACTGAAATTAAACATATTAAAATTTAAACTATAATTCAGTAATTATAGAATAAATTGATGTGTTACTTTTTTTTTTTGAGTCAACATCTGACTGAGTTGCTCACCGACCACGTCAAAAAATATGTCTGAAATGTTTTAAAAATTATTAATTAAAATATACTTTTAAAATAAATTTCACGTTTTATAAAAATTTAAAAATAGCAAATCTTTATAACATTATTTTATACTTTTCAAAAAAAAAAATATATATATATATATTAAACAACTCTTATTCCTACAGTTTCAGTCGATCTCTCTTTAAACGAGTAAGAACAGAACAATGTGGCGGGAACAAAGTAGAAACAAATAGAACAAAGCTGAGCAAAAGGAGAGGCCATAGCTGCCCACAGTTGGTCCAAATTGCATTATAAGGACCTTGCATATGGTCCCTATCTCAAAACAATTTCCAAACTTAAAATTCGATAGCCAAAATAATTTCACCATAAAAGCAGAACTAAAACATAACAAATGCCTGTCCAAATTCAAAATCCAAATACTGGCCATTGAGTTCTATGCACCCACAAACCATGATACCCCATAACTTTATCCATGAGGTCCACCAATAATCATGCAGACATGCATCATTATCCCTCCTGCTCATAATCAAGCCGAGCATCAATCATCACCAATTTACAAAATATATCATTGGTTTCATCCGAAGGTGAAGGTGATGAAGAAAACAAAAACTAAATAAAAAGGAAAAAAGAAAACCAAAAACATACAATACTGAAGAAATAGTGGTCTCGAAATTACACTATAATTACAGGTGACCTAGCAAACAATCATCGAGTTTTTCAACATTAAGCTTTGACACAGCAGTTGAAGTAGCTGAAAATACTCCTCCTTGTCTGTTTAAGAAAATCAACAATGAATACAAGACAAATTGATCATATATTATTTATAAAGATAGCAACAGAATTAACAGGCTTTTAGGTACTAACAAAATGAATTTGTTTTATTTGTTGTTATTGAATGCACTGTGTACTTTCGTTTAGCTTTATTTTGCATTTTTGGTATTGTTTTGTGAACATTCCCAACAAATGGATTCTCATGTGTCAAATGCTACAGATGATATGAAAATATCTGATTTCTTTAGCTGGTATATCACCTAAACTCTTGTATGTGACAAATTAATCAGTTAATTAAACTTGTCTTGCTACTTTACAGATACAAAACACATGATACTTTCCAAATTAGACAATATCCAAGAGATTATACAGTGTCACTGAGCCCATATTGAATGGTCCAAAGCTTCTTTTGCATGTGCACCACTTGCAATTCCGTGTAGCCTAGGTATGTACAAGATCATCCTCACTTCCCTCTGTAGGCAAAACATCTCTAAATGGCACTAGTTGAGAAGCACCTAATTAATTTAAATTCTTGATCTTAAACCTCGAATCTAATGGGACTCTAAGAATCTAGAATCACGCAAGACCATTGTTCGACCCTTGTCAGTTCAATAGCCAAGCCAATATGATCTTACAACATCTTTATAGTTATATGCTTATATTTCCTTTAAAATTTTAGGTTAGTTGATCTATTGAAAAATGTGAACAATAACCTTTTTGCACTTCCAATAAGAAATAAATAATACACTTGTTATGCTCCAAATTCTTAATCTAAACTGCTCTTTAATCAATAATAAAAATTTAGGACCATATACACACATGAAGGAGATATAAAATGCATATCAATAATCGGGCATTATTAAGTGTATACTTTATTATGCCTCCCCATTATCAGTATAGTGTTTCAGAGTATTCCTATTGCTTTGGACACCACACGCGTATTTTTTTTTTAAACACATACATTCACATAAATGAATTGAATATAAGTGATTGTCCTGTGCCAAACTGGACCCAACACATCAAGCTGGCTGGCAGTGACAAGTTTTCTATTACCTTTCTTTGGGGTCGGGATCCTATACCATGTGGACTAGGCTTTATCTTTTTAGGTTTTCCTTTTTGGGACTAAGATTGATTAAAAGGTAATATTAATATGCTTTTAAAAAAATGCTACCAACTGGTTTGCAACATTGACCCAACCAAGTTTAATAAACACAGCTAAGCAATTTCCCCACCACTATATCATATGCCTGCTGTTATACAATATATGTTGTTTATTATGTTATTCTGTCTCGCTAACATCTACCAAACAGCTACTAGATATACAACCATCAATAAAGCTTTGTAGATAAGGTGGCCAAAGAATCTTACATTATTAGTAGAATGATGATGGCTTTGATGGTAATGGTCATGGTGTTGATGAAGATCGTTATGAGCAACTTTTGCAGTGGTGGCTGTTGGATTAATGAGGTCTTCTTCATTGCCAAGACTAGCTCTTGACACATCCCTCTTGTTCTGTTTCCTCATTTCCCTAATTTTTGAGAAATCCATGGAGTAATCTGGCAATTCACCCTTTTGATCCCAATCTCCAAACTGTGGTACTGATAGCCATGGTGCATTTTTCTTCATAAAAAGATATAAAAATATAAATTAATCAGTATTAAATTACTCCAAAAGAATCAACATCATTTTCTAATATTTAGAATTAACTAAAACAAAATTCACAAATGACCCATTTCAGCTAGCAAGAAAGTCAAATGCTTTCTTTGCTGAGCATATGATACTAACAATCAAACCATAAATATTAAGAAAATTTATCTAATTTGAATTGGATGGTCAAAAATGCATATAAAAAACTAAATTGGAAGAGTATACAAGAAACAAACAAACAAACATGGAAAATTAAACAGAAGAACTTTGACTTCTTCTGAAGTTTGAAAAAAGTGAATAATTACTTAGTTTGAATGTTTCTTGAAAGGTAAAAAAAGCAACTTTAGAAACCAAAAACAAGAAAACAAAATTCTAAATTCATCCAAACAGATCTCAAAAATAATTATATTCCAATCTTTTAACAAATTAACAAAAATAAAAATAAAAACATCTACATAAACTAGCAAAAAACCGTGTTTGGTTAGTAAGAAAACGCAAGAAAATCTTTTTCTTATATTCACAGATTAAGGACAAACAATTACCAAAACTTTTTCCAAAAAAAAAAAAATTATTCTTGTATTTACTTAAGCCAGCGTAAAAATTTTACTCAAAACTTAAAATTCACAAAACAAACTTTCTATTTCTTTATATTTCCCAGAGTTTCTCAAGAAACGAACACCAAAAACAGAGAGAGAAAAGTACCTCCTTACGATCCTCCATGAGAAAAAAGATACTTGATCTTCAAACAAACAAATAAAGCTTTCGATTATAATAAATTAATACTTTATCTTCAAACAAACAAAGCTTGATAGAATAGAAAACCAGATTATTATTATAGTTTTCTGGAGAAAAAATAAATTCTTGAGCTTTCTCTGTCTTTCTCAGAGTTAGTTTGCTAGAGGCTCATTATATAGGCACTATACAGCTTGATGACAGTATAAATCGCCAGTCTGACACATACTCCTTTTTCTCTTATTTTACCAAATTGGGTTTATACTTTTCTAATTTTTACCAAAATGCCACTATCCAACACGCTAGATCCAATATTATTGCTTATTATTAACAAGTACACACAACTGCAACGCGGTTTTGTGTTGCCAATATACGGTGTCGTATCAGATGAGTAGCCTTTGTATCTTTTCTCATTTAAATGCACGCGCGTTATTAATTGGTAACGGATATATATAATTCTAAATTCAGAATATTTCTACTCTAAGCATAAAGTATTGATCAACCATTTATTAATAAAATATAATTTATTTATTTATTTTAGTTAAATTTAATTTAATTTTTTAATCAGCTAAATTGTATTTTACCAGAAATTTTTTAATAATAGTAATTTTTAGAAGGATTTAATTACTTAATCATCAATTTTATAAATTGAATTAGTTTTAGTTAAATAGTTTTTCAATTCGGATTTTCAAATTAGAAAGAGGAGTTTTGGTAATTAAAATTTTAGTCAGTTTTTAAGTTTTATTTTTTTAATAAGTCAAAAATGGATTATCACAATTATTGATAATTATTAATTGACTATGAGACGAGTTTTGACATACTCATATTTTATTTATTTTATATTAAGATGAAGCGAAATAGATCGGGTCGTGAATATCACTTTTTAAGAATAAAAATATTTATATTTATATATAAATTATATTTTTATAAAAAAATATATAATATATTTATATAAAATATATATAAAATGTATCATTATATATATTTTATTTAAAAATATAATTATAATATAAATAAATATAAATATAAATAAATTTTAAAAATATAATATATACTTATATGTATTAAAATATATGTATTGGGGTATATACCCATCCGCCCCTTTTATAAATAACTCATTTCATTTATAAATACAATGAGTATTCGATAAAACAAAATCAAAATAATTAATTTTTTATCAAAATAAGGTTAGAAAAATAAAATGATAATAATAATAAATATTGGTATCAAAATTTAAATTTTAACTAATAAAACAAAAAATAAGGTCATTGATAATTTTTGGTTGATTCTAACAGCAAGATACTCTGATGATGTGATTCATGAATTAAAAAAATAAATAAATAAATTATAGTGATTGGATTTTACCAAAAAAAAAAAAGGCATTTTGGCCGACCAAACGATAATGATACAAAGGAAGAAACTCCACGCATGTGATATCTATACATGACTACGTCTTTAATAATTATAATATTTAAATCTTATTTATTTAGTTATCGTTAACTTTTAATTATTATTAATATATATTAATTGATGGCTGATAATTAAGTAATTATTATAAATATTTAATAAAATTATTAATTATAATTAAGTGTTAATATGTTTAATAATTATTAAAAATAAATATTTTTATTTTTATTTAAATATTATTTTTATAAATTAATTTAATCTTTTTATTTAATTAAATATTAATTTAAAAAAAAATCTAATATGAAACTTTTTCGAACAAGCTTCAAACTGCAATTATTTAATTTTTTAACAATTGTTATTAAAAAAAATAATCAAATGATTAGATATAGTTTTTTAGAATAAAAAATTAAAAATTGTATAAAAAAAATTTATTAAATATCTACTTAATTTTTTTAATTTGTTAATTAAATTATATATGTATTTATTATTAAATTATATATTAGTGTAAAGATATTATTATTAGTTAATTATTAATTTTAATTAACAATTTCTTTTGCTTTATATTCTCAACCCTACATTTTAAATATAATGACATTGTTGGCGGCTTCATAGAAAATGATATTATCATTGTTGGAGAATTTAATAGTAATTGATTAATAAGAGAGTTACAGTTCAAGCTGATTAATTAATTTGATAAATGACAATGATTTATTACATTATGAGGCCTTGGTATAGAATGGTCATTTTCAATCTAATTTCATTTTAACTTATTTTCTTACAATTTACTAAAAAGAATTGTCAACATCCATCCTCCTGTTTTAAAACATAATAATATAATATCATATCTTGCTGTTAACTGGTAACCACTTATTATAATATCGTATCCAAGTTTTTTTTTTTTAACCTGAGTTTTCAATATAAATATATGAGAATCAATCTTTAAAAATTGATTTGTTAAAATTAAAATATTTATTTTTATATTAATTACTTAATATATTTATATTATCTTTCATTATATTATAAATTAAATTGTGTTTAATTTTATTTATTAATCTGATATTTATCTATTTTTGAATTTTAAATTTATTTTTTTACCAGGTATGAATATTTCTCGAACTTTCAATCGTTTAATGTAGATATTTTTTAGATTTTAAATTATCTTTCTCCTGGTATAAATTTTTCTTAGACTTTGATATCATATTAATTTTTTAATATAAATTTAAAAAAATTAATTTAAAAACTAATTTATTAAAATTAAAATATTCATTTATATATTTATCATTTAATATATTTATATTTAATCAATATAAAACATTTCCCTTATAATATTATTAACAAACCAATAACACATCATGGAGGTATATTTGCAATGAAATGTAGAAATCATAAATAAATCACCTAATAATATTCACATCAACCCGAAACCTTTTAATCTCCGGACAATAATCTTATTAATTGGACTAAGGTATGTATGATATCCAAGTTTCACTTGGAATTAAATGACCCTCTAGAATACCATATTTATTTCAAAGAAGCAACTCATATAAGATTTAAAATATAGATATTAAAAACAAAAATTATATATATTACAAATATGTTTGATTTAACTATTATTAATAGTCATAATTATTATAGATAATTAATAGCTGATAATTAAAAAATAAAATTATTTAATAAAATTTTATTAATTATTTTTATTAAAATATTAAATGATGATTAAAGATATGATTTATTTTTAAGGGTTAATTATTATTTTCTCCCTATAAAATGATTCAATACATTAAGTCTCTTGACCTTTCAAAAATATATTAACTTCCTTCTAATAAATATTTCATTATACTAGTACATCATTCCATCTAATTTTATCGTTAATTAACTGTAAAAAAATAGAAATGCCCTTATCTTTTATTTTTAATTAATTATATTCTATTTTTGATTTTAAAAAATATTTTTTAAGGTTAAAAAATTTATTTTCAGATTTTTTGACAAATTTAAAAATTTAAAATTTAAAAAAAAAAATTAAAAAATTATTTTTTATTTTAAAAAATAATTTAAGAAGAAATTAAATTATTTCTTCTTAAATTTTTTAATAAAAATAAAAAGTAAAAAATTTTTTTTTTGTTATTTTCAAATTTTTATTTTTTAAAAAATAAAATAAAAAATATTTTTTATTTATTTTATTTTTAAAGTTATCAAAAAATATAAAAATATATTTTTTAATCCTAATTTTTTTTTAAAGTAAAATTATGATGTAATTAATTAAAAATAAAGGGCAATGGCATTTTTGTCTTTTTACTTTTCTTATTGACCATTTTAGGGTTGACTAACAGTAAAATTGAATAGAAAGATCTAGTAGTATATTATGATATTTATCAGGAACAGTTAGTGTATTTTTAAAAAATCAAGCGGGGGTTAGTGTATTGGATAATTATACATGAAAAAAATCGTAATTAACATTATTTTTAATATATTATTATATATTTTATTTTTTTAATATGTATATATGTTAACACCAACCCAAATCTAGAAAACCCTACAAGAAAAAAAAATTATCAAAGGCAAGGTCAATATGAGATTTAGCCCAAATTATAGAATTGATAGAAATAGATAATTAGGCAGCTTAATAAGGATGAAGATCAAAATAAAATATTATTTTAACTTTCTCAAATCAAATAAAAGTAATTCTGCAGATTTTTGGATTCCTAGAAGAGGCTATTATTCTAACTTTACAGTATAAATAGAATATTTTTATCTCAAATTAGCTCTCTCGATTCATACACACAAAATCTGATAATATTTAAATTTTCTTTGAGTTGACGGTTTAATCTACACTCTCACTTTTTTTGATAGACAATTTTGATAGCCTAAATATTAGACCCCCTGCAGATATAGTTGACGATTTTCAGCCTATATACAAATGCTTTTAGGTTGCTTTTAATTAAATCAAACCTCTAGTCTAAATTCATTAACGGTTGTCATGCCTATACATTAACTAGATTGGGGTCCTTTGCAGTGTAGTTTAGGACATTGTCAGTCAATTTGTCGCATTATATTGTGAGCCATTAGACTGTAAAAGTGAATCTATTAATAAAATAATCAAAAGATTATGAACTGGTGGGGATTCTTAATTTTTGTGCAATCATCTTTTTGGCACGCCCAGTGGGATACATCACTTAAAATAATAATTATGACTAGAAACAACAGAAATATTGATAAGACTTTTAAAGCTGGTGACACAAGCAAGGAATTTTTCAATACAGCAGGTGATCCACCCATGAAGAGGTAGTTAAATCTAACCCAGCTGAACCTGAGCACATTCGGCAATCTATTCAACCGAAGGTTGCTACTTTGAGTGCAGCGGATCAAAAGGCCATTGTGGATGGAATGACCCGAGATAATAATGATCTTTTTCTGGACATGTTTTAACATATTGCCACCGTCATAAGGCCAATGGTGGAAGAGAATCGAACCATTCAACAAACAATAGATATATCACATGATCGATTCACTGCAGCCCTGACTCACTTTACCGAGCTTATGGAGGGTAGGAATGATGACATGGCTGGCAGAAGGAATTACGCATATCAATTCAGAAGGCATGCTCTAAATAAAAGAGAAGAATTACGATACAACGAAGCTAATATCTTATGTCGAGCTGATAGAGAGGAGGAGTAGCACAGGGATAATTTGGTGAGAGTCCAACCAAATCAATGTAACAATTATAATAATCCCATATATAATCCTGTACTAGTTGACATTTATCACAGGAGGAATGATCCCTTAAATGCCCAGGGATATGAATAGTGGTTGAACCATCGGCCCGTGGATATATAACTTGGCCAGAATACTTGGGATTAAGAAGAAAGAGATCCTCCAATAGCTAATAATGATCTAATCCAAGCTTTGAGTATGATAAGAGTTGAATTCTGGGACCGTGCGAAGCCGGTATACAGAAAGCCTTATCCCAACTGGATTGACTGAGTGTACCCTTTTCCTAAAGGATACAAGATTCCAAAGTTCATACTATTCTCAGAGAAGGACAATTCAAACACTGTCGAGCATGTATCTCCATTCACAATACAATGTGGTGAGGCTTCAGCTGAGAATTTCTTAAAGCTTCGATTATTTAGTAACTCATTGACTAGATCAACTTTTACTTAGTATATTAACCTGAAGTCGGATTCCATTACGACATGGAGGCAGATGGAAGAAAATTTTCATACCGAATTCTATAGAACTCCCCCAGTAGTCACACTAGCTGATCTGGCAAGAATAATCCAAATGCTAAGAGATTGACCGAGAAATATGTGGCCCGACTCAGGAAAGCCAAAGCTTATTGCAATGCTAGCATATCAGAAGTCGAATTGGTCAATCTGGCTTTTAGTGGCATGAATATAGTAATCTGAGAGCACTTCAAGGGTCACCGTTTCCAAGATTTCCATGACCTACTTGACTAAGTCAGCAACTATGAGAGATTGTTGAAAGAAAAGGATCAAAGAAAGACTTCATCTAGAGGTACTTACTTGTCACGACCCATTCTCGGGACGTAATGGTCCTAGGATGTGAGAGATGCTAGAGGCGACCGGTACCCGTAGAACCCAGTATCACATGCAATCATCTATTATCATCAATTTATTATTCAGTTACTTAATTACTATTCATTCTGTCAATCTGTAACTGTCTGTAAATCATACTGCAATTGACTGTAGCATTTATCATATCATATCATATCATTAATTAAACTCCAAAATAGCCCATACATACATGTTATAAACTAACTATACCATACACAACCCATGGAGCAACTAGATCATGAACATACAAAAATATTGTGCTTATATAATTACACTGATATAAAATAATGCAGGAATCCACAGAGATATCAAAGTTAGGATTTCTGCCTCCTACTCTGCACTTGGAAATGGGAAACAATGAGAAGGTGAGTATATAAGATACTCAGTGAATCTAATATGCATCAACAAATAAATATATAATGAAATATCAATAAAGAATAGGCAAATGAAATAAGTAAATCAATCTGCTGGAGATATAACAGGATATAAAATCAAGTATAGAAGATGACAGTAAAGTCAATACTCATATCAAAGGAAGGTATATCACATGGACAAGACAGATATAGGGCCATGAAGTGCATATAATATGTATCAAACACATATCAATAAATATAAGACTGATCGAGTCTTATGACTAGGACTAATAACCGTTCCCAACTAGGGCATAATAATACACTGTGCACATTGCCGACAGTATGTACCCACTACTTTGTCTGAGCAACAGCTCTGTCAAATCTCATTGGAGACAATAGAAACAAGAAACGAGTCAATAGATACCATTGTACAATAATGGTATCACCAAGTATCAATAATTCAATACCAATCAATTCAAGGAGCAATAGAACCAAAGAAATAGCAATAACGAGTAGTTATACAATGACAAAGGTTTGACAAACAATAGTGGGATGAAACACAAGTTGGTCATATATGAATAAAAAGTTGATGCAATTGGCATGCCATGGTCGCTGGTGACGATGGCATTCAAATGGTAGCCCTATGAATTTTTGAGCTTGACATTTTGACAAACACTTGGTGACTAACTTTGGATGGACAATTTGACAAGGTTTGGGTGTAACTCCAATATTACCCCAATTATCAATAATAATGCACATTATTGGCAATTCAATAAGCATTTGATATACAATAATAACCAACATCAAATTGATCAAATTGGCATGGAAAATCATAGGCAAAACAAGCAAAAACTAGGGTAATGAATAGTAAATTCAATTCGGCCAAAGATGGGAAAATTTTGTAGAATTCCAATCAACATTCTAACACTTTAGTCATGTTAAATAATTCATAAAAGACTCACCTAGTACACCAAACAAGCCACCAAAATTGATTTGCCTCCAATTTTCTCAAAGTAGGCAAAAATGATAATCTTCCTCAATATGATTTTCTACAACAAACCAACCATAAATAATTCATCAATTAACTTTTAATTAACATATTCTAAACTCAATTAACATAAACTAATCCAAAATCACATAGCTAGTTCATACAACTTAGGTTAGGGTTTGAAAAATTGGAAAAAATGCTATATGCATAAATTGATGCAATTAAACATATTACCCAATCTAATTAACATTTATAATACCTAAATCAACCATAAAATCAAACAAAACAACATTTTACCTAAAATGGAAGCTTGGGTTGAAAATCAAATGGTGGGTGTTCTTGAATTTCTTTGATTCTCCAAGGTAGAAAATGGATGGAAGATGGAAGATATATGTTTCGATCTTCAAATTTTTGGTTAAAGAGAGAAAGGAGAAGAAAATGAAGAAAATTTTCTAAGTGTGGCTTATATACTAAGTCACAATTGGTAAATTTTATTTTGGTCCTCAAACTTTTCTTAAATTATATTTTTGCCACATTTCCTTCTGTAATTTATTCTGACGATTCTTTTAGGATTTGGGTACCTAAGAATGGTTATACTCTTAAATGTAGGTGTGCTTGAAATCTACTAAGATTGAAAACTTTTGGTACTTAGATAGTGGATGCTCAAGACACATGACCGGGAAAGCTAGTTTGCTCTCCAATATTAAAGATAAATCGGGAGGCAAGGTAACTTTTGGCAATAATAGCAAAGGTAAAATCATTGGCTTTGGCCAAGTTGGTAAGTGTGAGGCCTCGCCCGAGCACCGCCGGTTAGGGCCCGCTCTCCTAGAAAGAAAAAAAGAGAGGCATTGTGGGCATCGGAGTGCTCATTTTGGGGCAATTTCTCACTGAAGAGACGAGCTTAGCGCCTTTTATTTGAAAATGATTTTGAATTTTGAAGTTGCCACCTTAAGTTATTTTTATTGGGAAAATTTAAGGTAAAAATCTATTTTGACTCCAGTTTTATCCCAAAGGAAAAAACTGCACTAGTCTTTGAAACCAAAGAGGATTCGGGGACTAGGTTTTCGGTTGAACTTGACTTTTAATTTTAACCTTGATTTAAAATGATTTTCATGAGCAATTAAAGAATGACATGTAATATGCATGAGCAAGTAAATAAATGGATGAACAATTGAAATAGAATCAATCAAATAAAATAATTAAAGAGAGCGATAAAAGTAAATTTACACTTCAAAATCCCAAAATAGGGGATACCAACTCTAGCCCTTATGGGTTCTAGGTTGATCACATATTCCCCAAAGAATAAAATCAACAAATAAAGTAAAGCTAATAATTAAAGAAAAGAGATTGTTTTTGTCTTTTTTGGATTTGAAACTTTCATACAACTTGCCTGCGTATCCCATTGAATGGGATTCAAAACCCACGCAGTTCTTCCTTCTCGCGAAGGAGGGTTGATTTTATGCCCAATTTATCATGTTTTGATTCTTTATTTTAATGCTCTACCAAAATAAAGAAGATGAGTTAGGAAATCATACCTTTGCCCTAACTTTTAGGGATGCTAGCGGACGGAGTGTTCTTCTGGACCGGAGTTCCACCTTGGATCGGATGACACCTGGGGAGATGGGTCGAGATGTCTTCTTAGCTCTTAAGAAAATAATCCGCCAGAGGGACCTTGCTTCAAATAAATATTCAACTGAGAGGCTTAATACGCCCCTAATAGCAACTCTTTTAAATTTAAGAGAGCTAAAAAAGAAGAAAATATGACTTAGAGAGGAAAAAAGACGAAATCTAATGACGAAAATGATTTCTTGTCTTCTTTTCCTTGCTTCTGTGAGTCTTGGTGTGTTTCTGTGTGTCCTTGTGTGTTTTGGAAGGTGGGGGAGGCTCTTTATTTATAATAGGAGCTTGGGGGGGTCGAATCCCATCATTTTTCATTGTGGGATTCGGAGGAAAACAGGTGCAGAACATCGTTGCCACCGGCAAGAGAAGCTGTTGCCGCCAGAAGGGGGTGGAGGTGCCGCCAGAGGCGTTGGCGGCACAGGGACTGAAGGAGGGTGAAACAGGGACTAAAGGAGGGCGGCACAGTGGCAAGGAACCATGTTGTAGCCCTTGGGCATGGCAGATGCCGCCTAGAGGCTGTGGTGGCGACGCCACCCCTCTCTGGCGGCAATGCTATGCCTAGAGGGTGGTAGCACTGGCCCGACTCGGTTTTGAGGCCATCTGAGCCCGTCTGAGCATGGGTTTGGTTTCGGGAAATGTCGTTCGAGTTGGCACGAGTCCGAGGGGTGTAAAAAATGAGTGTTCACAGCTGCTCCCATCACGACTGTCCATTTTGAATGACAGACGTGATGTAAGTGAACTGGGTTATTCCTGTCTGTTTGGAACAAATGAATGCTTAGCATGGTTGATTTTCTAGAAAAGAAATCATGATGATAGTGGACATAGGCTACCATGATAAGGTAAAGATATCCTAAGGCTATCCTAGGAAGGGTACGAAGAGGTGCTCTTAAGGCTGCCCCTAAAAAGGTCAAAAAAATATCCTAAAGCTACCTTTAGGATGGTCTGAAAAGCTTCTAAGGCTACCCTTAGAAAAGT